>JAVJIF010033121.1:0-242615 GCA_038442645.1 Agave tequilana
CGGTCCCAGTTTTTTTAGATCCTAAATTAACATAAACATTCTTTTAACTGATAGATTATCATAATCACCTCCCAATCTATATAAAAAAAATTGGCAGCACTTCCTTTGTAAATATTGATATAGCCAAATATACAATTTTATCCACAATAATTTCGGCCAACATCCGCCTACTATTCTCAATTCAAACATGTAAATTAAAGTCAATAACTGCCCATACCATCATAATAATATTTCAGCTCACGACGGCATACTTATTCTCCAATTACAATTTCGGCTTGACATCGCCTACTTATATGAAAATAAAAGAATCATATGCTCGAGAGTACCCCTCTCGACATTCAGAGCCTCCTTCTCGGCATCCACCATATAACACTAAATTATTTATAACTCCAACTCATCAAGATTTTAGCCATCTAACTTATACTATAATTAGCATCAATAAGAATGTAAACAATACAATATGAAGTTTTACAAATACAATTACAACTCAAAAACTGCTCTACATAACAGAATTCCAACGAAGCGCTTGAAACCTTAAATTGAGCCTTCGCCTTACCATAACCTGAAAAAAAAATAATACTGTGGGGGGGTGAGCTCAACAGCTCAGTGAGGAGAGTAAAAGAGAATTAGGAATATGATATACATGTCAAAATAAAAGGAAGCATGTTTTTCTTCAAATTGCGAGGCGAAAAAAATGAAATAAAGAAAGAAATAATTATACCAACCTAAACAGTCGCCCCGACTATCACTATAGTTTGTCAAAATGACTTGACTCTTTCGACCAATGACTGTACAACTTAAATCTCTGCACTGATTTTATAAGGTTATGAGTTGTATCGAACACCTTACCTTAGTGACTTACTTTATTACTAGATTCATTCGTGTATACATAGTATATACACTATACACGACGGTACATCAATCACAGTAAGTTAACCCAGATGGTACATATATTATAAAATATACTAATATGTTGTATATCATATCACCATTCAAGTACTGCATGGATTAACCCTTGCACTTTCACCCATCATATAATATTTCATTATCTCTTGTAATAAAGCAGAGTTTCACAGTCATGCATAAAGGACAAGCATATAACACTATTCAATTTTAATAAGCACATCTTATTTCATGACACACGACCCATCTCATACCCCGTCTTCACACCTACCAGCTCCCGCTGGCCCCTTCCTTCGTTTAACACACACAATGTCATACCCGTCTTCACACCTACCAGCTCCCGCTGGCCCCTTCCTACATTAACACACACAATGTCATACCCCGTCTTCACACCTACCAGCTCCCACTGGCCCCTTCCTACATTTAACACACACAATATCATACCCCGTCTTCACACCTACCAGCTCCCGCTGGCCCCTTCCTACATTTAACACACACAATATCATACCCCGTCTTCACACCTACCAGCTCCCGCTGGCCCCTTCTTACATTTAACACACACAATATCATACCCGTCTTCACACCTACCAGCCAGCCCCGCTGGCCCCTTCCTACTTTTACATGAGAATAACACGACATGCATACACATTACATACACATTACATATACATCAACTATCAAGGTAACACACACAGTGCCTGTTGTGTTGTGATATACTTTTTCCATTCACCAATCATGTCATGGATGTGTCACACATGGTCAAGTTCGTGTAACTAACAAATATATGCACGCATTCAAACATACATACTACTTACACTTCTCATTCATTTACGACGCATCAGTTACATTCTCGATACTCGTTCTTTATACGATTAGTTCTTTTATCTAGTTATGATTCTTCATTCACATATTGGATATTTGGGCATGAAATTGACTTCACTACTTATCTGTGATTAGAGTCTTAGCATGTCTTGAACATAATAGTAGTCCACTAGTCATCCAGCATAACAATCAATAAGCAATCATTAACAAGGTATCAACTATATATATATGGTTCTACGATGTAAAACAAGAGTATATGTACAAGTACTATACACACACCCCACGTCCATAATCCTTAATGATGTAACCGACTACTTAATCCAAATCTTGTGTGTCTCATATATATACACTTCGGTTTAGTGTCACACTACTCATTGATAATCTATTCCACTATCGATCTTACTAAAAATTTTATGATTATTAACTAACACATTAATTTATGAGTATTATTCTTATAAAATTATCATCATACTTCGCTAGCTATATTATATTCAAATTCTAATTTAATTACACAGTTGTTATACAACCAAAATTTTATTTTACTACAACTGGTGATTTAGATCGAAAGATCAGAAGCAGTGCTCCAATTATATATCTCAACTATCCGCCTTGAACGGATCATATTTTGAATATCCAATTTCACAAATTCAATTCTAATTTACTACCGATCTTTATTTCAATATCTAGATTCTTTCAAGCATTCTGATACTCGAATAAGAAACTGCTTTCAATTAAGAGCAACTCGTGCAACTATCACACATGATATATATATATATATATATATATATATATATATATATATATATATATATAAATCTCAAGACTACATAGAAGGACTCATGAAGTTTCAAGACGATAAAAATAATAGATGGTCTTTGATGATTGTGATGTGGGAAAAACTGATTTCAAGTCTAAGTAAGTTACAAAGTTTTTTCCTAATTCCTATAGAAAGGGAAAGAGTTTTTCATTGGTACATCATATATCCTAATTAAGTATAAAGAACATCACTAGTGGGTCACAACGAAACCATGTGGTTAATTTATGGATCAACAGGGCAAGTAAGACTTTTACGCTCTTATTTGTCAATTGGCGAAAAGAATGAAAGTCTACTGCTATATATAACTTATTTTCTTTACCTATTTTCTTTCCTTCCTACAAGTATCAGTAGGTTCTCGGTCATCTGGATATCATATAAGTTAATTAGAAGGTAACTATAACAAGAGAACTTCTATACATCAAAAGATTCTATCTTTCGAACAATCACTGATATTTTTATTATAACTTTTATTCAGATATTTAAATAAAATATGAGAAATTTTGCTAGAAACTAGACTTAATTACCTTTCCAATGATATATTATATGACAAGTTTAATTTAAGAAAAATATACTAAATAATCAGAAACTTCTTGATCAGTTAAAAATTCTGCAACACAGTAGTGTTGACCAACTTGCCGTATTTTTACGATAACTTTCAACACAGACCTTCAATAGGGATACGGTAAGAACCGTTAGAAAGCTGACTTGATTATCTTTCTAACGATATATAATATGATACTTATTACTCATAATACCTAGGCGAACTCCCTCTGAATTTACAGATCATAAAAACTGGACAGATTTGCACACATTTCTAATGTCCCCAAATTTTGGGTTAGTTTCAAATGTTTTTAAATCCCTTCACCAAATTAAATCACAACTAATAGTTCTCTTATTTGATTACTCTATTCAGAATAAAATGAGTTAGGTCATGAAGTTACTTTATTTTGTCAAGGAAATATAAAAATTATATCAAAATAAATCGAAGGGTTTCCCATCCTCTTTCTCATAATCTAATATCATAACTACAACAAATTTATAAATTTCATTTGAGATCAATCAATATACCGAGAGATCTAAAGATATATCATCAAATTTTGCAAGAAAATAAAGGGGAAAAGGAAAACTTTGGAACTCCCTCACCTTGCTCCGCCGGCCGGCCGCGGCCCATGGCCGGTCGCCGCGCCCCATGGCCGGCCGCCGCCCATGGTCGGCCGCCCTTGGCCGGCCGACCCTTCGGCCGCCCCGATCCGCGAGAGAGAGAGAGAGAGAGAGGATCTCTTAGGGTTTGAAATTTTTGGATGAGAATGAGAGAGGGTTTTGAGAGAAATTTCTCTCTAGGGTTCCCTAATTTAGAGAGATGAAAGGGAACGTAACTTTCAGCCTGAGAAAGGAAAGAGGGAGATGTGAAACTTTTTCATCCCTCCATTTACACATAACCCCCTTCCCAAATAAAATTTGCACTATGAATTTCTCTCCCTTCCTCCCATGAAGCCACATGTCCCTACTCATGCCACATGTCTCCACCATTCCCAAATAAAATCTTAGCCATCCATCTACCCACTTCATGCATACCAACCCTCTTCCACTAACTATTATGAATATATAATTATAGTATTTTTCTTGGTATTTACTTGTATTATCTTGTATTTACACAATATTCCAATACATCCATACAATGTATATATTTATATACACACATATGTTCCATATCCATATATATACATGCCAAAATTTCTTACACCTATATTTAAAATTATTAAATATTTATTTCACTTCAAATTTCCCCCATAATAAAAATTAAAATAAATAAAAATTCTATTTTACACAAAACACGTTCAATCATCATCTTAAATAATTCTGTCGGATCACGTTAATCAAATATTAGGATATTAAATTAGGATTTTAAATAATCGGGGTGTTACAGGTTGTATTTGCCTCGGTGGCATTGTAAGGTTGAGAGAGGAGTTCGGTACTCCTTTAGTGGATTAGAAATCCTTCTCGGTGAAGGCGGGGACGTAGAGCTAGGGGCTCGAACCTCGGAACATATCTTTGTGTTTGCGTTTGATCCATTGTCTCTTAACCCTCTCTCTTTATTTGTGTTGTGCATCATTCATATCATCATATCATATTTGCTTGTGTTGAGCATTGATTCATATTGCCATATCTATTATATGCTTATGTGCTTGTGTGCCTCACTTATACTTAACCACAAGAGCTTCATATAGCACCTCAACCCTTATCTAGGGGAATCAAGAGGAGTTAGTCAGAGCCCTTCACGGGGAATTCGGCTACACTTGTTAGTTGTATTAAGTGTGATTGCAAAATTGTTTTTCTTCCGCATTTAGTTTTTAGATTAGCATTATCACCTATTCACCCCCTTCTAGGTGATTTCAATGTTATACGTGGTGTTTAGTTTTAGAAGTTTTAATTCCGCATTATTGACCATTAGATTAGCTCATCACCTATTCACCCCCTCTCTAGGTGATTTACAATAACTTATGCCTAGAAGATATTTTTCATGCATTAATTAATATTGTTTCACCATCACCAAGAATGCTATGACTATTGATATTTATAAAATATTGCAGTATATAGTGTATGCCTAGGTGAGAAAAACTGATTAGCATGATTTCAAGATTTCAAGTCATAAATTCAAGTGGATTATAAACCCAAGATTGTTTTGAATTGATTTGTCTCAAATACTTGATTATTGCTGTGATGGTATTAGTTTTCAAAAAAAAATTATTTAGAATTTCAATACAAATCTTCCTGTAGATTCGACTTAGTCTTACTGCTTTATTCATTTCAGTAGTTTAGATTCAATTTTTAAATTTGCATGGTTTTACAAATTTAACGACAACCATTTTAAACCAATCACTCATCTCAAGGGATAATCTCACGCCCATTCCCACTTCCTCCCATGGCCTTGCTTTGTGCACAGGTAGCTGCCCATCCATAGGAAACTTCTTTTTCCCTCCTTTGAAGTTGAAAGTTTTCAATCAGAAAACTGAATTTGATGTAACTCTAGATATTGAAGTGCATATTGCATAGGTCTCGAGCTTGAATCTCCTCATGTGGTCTCTCACAAGTAGCTCAAGAAGTTAGAGGCCCAACCTCTCCACCTCACCACCTCCTCCACATTGCCACTAAGGAGTAGAACGAGGGCCGTAACCACTGCCCATTCCTTCTTTATTCCAAGACTCAACCCCAACCAAACCCTACCTATAACACTAATTTGCAGGAGAGCAATAGCGTGATGGCTAGAACATCATCGTCACAAGAACAAAAGGAGGGTTGGGAGTTTTTACTTTAGATAGAGGGTCGAATTTGATCTTGGTTTGGTCGTAACGAGAGAGAGCAGAAGAAGAATAAATAAAAGAAGTAAAAGGTTCAGTTAGGTTGGAAGCGGTTGCAATTTGATAAGAGAAGGAAAAGCAAGGGTAAAAAGAAAATTTCTCCCTTTTTCATCAAAACCAACAAAAGAGGCGGATTTGTAAGAACCAAATTATTTTAGGGGTCAATTGGCAATGACTCAGGGGCAATTATCTTAATAGGTAAGGTTTGAGGGTATATATAGAAAACCATATATAATATTTGTATGCTGAAAGGGAAAGTTGAAAATTAGTTTTGTTATAATATATAATATCAAGCTATGTGGTTCTCTTGTCGACTTGTTCCATGCTTGTGCAACATCTGCTCCACCTATTCATTCATCTTTCTTCATTTTGTTCCATTTTAAAACTAGTGGTCAATTTTTTTTTTTCTCCATCCAGATGAGATTTGATGCAGAATGATCCCTTTCATTGTGTCCAGCGTCATTCAAATTTAGGGTTGTAAGCATAATTTTGAAGTTTTAGCATTTGAGAATTATTGTTAGACTAAGATTTAAATTTATTTGTCAATTTTCTTTTTTGGAAGTCTTTTTTTCGTACCCTTAACTATAAAATGTAACTTATCGAGTTATAATTTTAGTTAATTTGGAAGTATAAGGAATTTTGTTTCATTTTTGTATGATTGGGGTTCTTTCCTAGGATTAGATTTTCTCAGTGAACAAATTATGAAATTTGTAAACGACTTCATGTCTTTCTCAAGGAAATAAGATAGAGTTTCATGCAATGTTGAGTTTCATGTGTCTTTTTTATGATGATTCTTGTGTGATGCGGGCAAGGCGAATAAAGAAGAGGAGGGATGGTCATATTCAGTGATGCATCAGGAAAAGGCCTGGGGTGTGTACTAATGCAACATGATCATGTTATAGCTTATGCATCCAGACAACTGAAGCTTCATGAACGGAATTACCCAACTCATGACTTGGAGCTAGCAGCTGTTATATTTGCCTTAAAGATCTGGAGGCATTATCTTCTGGGAGACAAAGTGTTGATATACACGGATCACAAGAGCCTCAAATATATTTTCACACAGAAGGAATTGAACATGAGGCAGAGGCGGTGGCTGGAGCTAATGGCGGACTATGATATAGACTTGCAATATCATCCGGGCAAGGTCAATACAGTTCCAGATGCACTGAGCAGGAAGCCAGAGAATAGAGTACTAGTCCAACTTACTCAACAGAACGAGTTGATCCAAGACATCATAAGATTGGACTTGATGATAGTTCAAGGAACTGATAAGGCAGGACAGTTCATGACCTTGCAGATTCAGTCAGCATTGATAGATGAGATCAAGGAAGCTCAAAAAGAAGACCCCAGATTACAGCAATTCCGAGCTCAAGTAGAGGCTGGATTGAGGACTGATATCAGTATTCATCCGGATGATGCCTTGTATTTTGGTAGCAGACTTTGTGTTCCCCAAGGAGAAGTTCGACAGAAGATTCTAGCAGAAGCACACAGTTCAGCCTATTCCATACACCCAGGGGAAACAAAATGTATCAAGACATAAAGAAGTAGTTTTGGTGGAATGCTATAAAAAGGGAGATAGCCCAGTATGTAGCCAAGTGCTTAGTTTGTCAGCAGATAAAGATAGAACATCAGAGGACAGCTGGACTTCTACAACCCTTACCAATACCCGGATGGAAGTGGGAGCACATCACCATGGATTTTGTTACGGCATTACCTCGTAGTCCTAAGGGTAATAATGCTGTATGGGTAATCATTGATCGCCTCACCAAATCAGCTCACTTCATACCGTTCAGGGTAGGTCAGACAACAGAGGTTTTGGCAGACAAGTACATGAAGGAGATAGTTCGTCTACATGGAGTTCCAGTTAGTATTGTATCAGACAGAGACACAAGATTCAGATCACATTTCTGGGAAAGTCTCCAAGACAGTCTAGGAACTCGTCTGAAATTCAGTACTTCCTATCACCCTCAGACAGACGGACAATCTGAAAGGACTATCCAGATTCTTGAAGACATGTTGCGGGCTTGCATGATTGAATTCAAGGGATCATGGGAAGATCATCTTCACTTGGCTGAATTTTCTTATAATAACAGCTATCAGGCAAATATCAAGATGACACCATTTGAAGCATTGTATGGAAGGAAGTGTAGGTCACCGATTTGTTGGGACGAAGTCGGTGAGAGGAGACTTTTGGGGCCAGAGATCCTGATTCAGACAACAGATAAAGTCAGAATCATCAGAGATCACCTCAGGGCAGCTCAGAGTCGGCAGAAAAGTTGGGCTGACACTCAGAGAAGGCCATTGGAATTCCAGACAGGAGATCATGTGTTTTTGAAGATATCACCTACAAAAGGAGTAATCCGGTTCGGTACTCGTGGAAAGCTTAGTCCGAGATATATCAGCCCATTCGAGATTTTGGACCGTGTGGGAGATGTGTCTTATCGATTGGCATTACCGCCATCGTTGGACGGAGTTCACAATGTATTCCACGTATCACAGTTGAGGAAGTATGTCAAGGATGATAGTCATATCCTGGATCACTCCGAACTGGAACTACAACCGGAATTGTCATATCAAGAGCAACCGATGGCCATTTTGGACAGAAGTGTCAAGGCATTGAAGAATAAGGCAATACCATTAGTGTTGGTGTCTTGGAACAGGCATGCGCCAGGAGAGGCCACGTGGGAACGAGAGGATGTTATCCGTGAGCGTTATCCGCAACTCTTCACAACTTGATTGGTAAAATTCTTTCTTCTTATCCTTCTCTACCGTTACCTTTCATTTCCTGAAATTTCGAGGACGAAATTTTTTGTTAGGTGGATGGATTGTAATACCCCGTTCCTGGAATACGTACTTAGTTGCGTATTCAGTTTTTCGATCGTATTTTTTCGATTTACTTCCTGTATTTGACCGATTTCAGTTTCAAATATTATTTCCAATATTTTAGATTTTATATGATTTTCTGGAATTTCCTGAATTAATTGAAAATCTTCAAAACCGGTGTCGACCAGTGTCGCTGATCGATTCCCGGATTTTTATCTTACAAACAGTTAGGAAATTCTAGAAAGCCCTTTAGGCATTATTTCTTAGAATCGTATTTCTTATCTAAATACTTTTTTTGGGAATTTTATGATTTTATGAAAATTCCACCGGAGTCGGTAGCTAACTGATTCCGGGATTTTTAGTTTTAAAACTATAAATTATTTCTCCAAACGAATTTCACCATGAGTCTTAAAATATTATTATTGATTTTTGGTAAATTTTACGAGTCGTTCCAAGATACTTGATTTTGGGACGATTTCGGTATTTTCCGAAATGTTTTCCGCATCTTCGACTTAAACCCGGGAAATTGTCTTTTCAATATTTTCATTTTCCAAGCCAAAGAAAATATCTTCTCCTTTTTAAATTCTTTTCTTTTTCCTTTTTCTTTATTTCTCTTTCTTCTTCCACAAGCCACAAGATTTTCCAATTTTCCAAAATTCCAACCTTTTCCAAAATTCCAACAAACTCCACACACTTCTACCATTAATGCCCCTTTTTCTCTCTCTCTTCCATGGCCGGCCAAGTGGCCAAAAGAGGGACACCTCATCCTCTCCTATTTGCAAAAACCCCCTCTTCTACATAAATTGCACCTCCTTCACAAAATCAAAATCTTATATAAACTTTTCCTTTACATTTTTATTTCTTTTCTTCACTTCAACAAAGATTTGGCCTTCACCAAAATCCCTCCTTCACCTCAACCCCAACTCCAAAAACACCACAAAGTCATCATCTCCATCTCAAGCAACTACAACTTTTGGATTGGGATCGTGTCTATTATCGCCGAGGATCAAGTTTGTCGGCAACGCTCCTTTCGAACGCGTATAGCTCCAATTAACCATTCGTGTGAGTATTTTTACTCACCAAGACTTGTAAACTTTTAGTATACTTGTGTTTACAATTCATGTACACTTGTGCCTTCAAAATCATGCTTTTGGCCTTCAAATTCAACCATCAAATTCTGTTCTGTACCCTGTTTTCAGACCACGATTAGTCGACTTGACCTAGGAGTTAGTCGACTTGAAATCCTTATTTGAAACGACCCCTGTTCTGAAACACAGTTTTAGTCGACTTATCTTGATTATTAGTCGACTAACTTTTCCTGAAAATAAACCCCAACTCTCTGGAAATCACTGTTAGTCGACTTACCTTAACTATTAGTCGACTATAGATCATTGTTAGTCGACTACCCTTTCCACCATAGTCGACTAACTTTTCCTGAATCAGAAACTCGACTCTCTGTATCACAGATTTAGTCGACTTACGTATCTGTTAGTCGACTTGAGTTCACCGTTAGTCGACTACTCTTTCCACCTAGTCGACTAACTTTTCCTGAAACAGAATTCCTACTCTCTGGAACCCAGTTTTAGTCGACTAGTCCAGACTGTTAGTCGACTAGAGACCACTATTAGTCGACTAACCATTCCACCTAGTCGACTAATTTAGGCTGTTTATTATAGTTGATTTCTTTTCTGAATTTGGATCATACCCTTGATACATGTGGGATATATTATTCTTGTTTATGCTTCATGAATGGTACTTCATGACCTGTTACTTGATGGATGTTACCTCTTGTTACTTCATGGCTTGTTATTGTATATTCTCATTTCATAACTTGTTAATTAATGAATATCACCACTTATCATGCTATCTCTTAACACCAAGTATGATACACTTGACTTTTGTATAAAATGGACCAACTTACATTGGGTCGGGGGAAAACATGTGGATATCAATATGTGTTCATGTTTACAGTGGTATTAGGTATGTTGTGCAACTATATTTCCGGTCTGACCTGAGGGCCTCCAGGGGACCGAGGGGAGTGCTTGCTCCCTCATTACTGGTACCATCATGATAAAGGGCATACATAAGTCCCTCCTGTTAGCCTAGCGGCTGGTTTCCGTCACCAAGCAACGGAACAATCCTGGACCGTTGTCCCGGGCATGTACGGGACCCACTGTAAACATAGTTCGTTGATAATCCCGCTGGTTCCAATAACAACCTTGCTTTACTAGGATATGGATCTATGTGCCCTGGGACGCTGGGTCACATAGCTAGATATCACAGTAAGACAAGTAATAATAATAATAAACTCTAACTGTGGATTCATTGTATTCTGACTTTATCTCTTCATACTTTCATTTCTTGCTAATTGATATTCATTATGTTGTTCTATCTTTCTTATTCATGTCTCTTAGCCATTTGGCTGTAGTCTGTTCATTGTTGGGAGGTCCTGACTCCCTTGTTTGTATGTTCAGGTTCTGAAGCTTGGATCGAAGTGAACCGTCCACAGAAGATCAAGCTTTTCTTAGTAAGCAGGCAGACTAGCTCCAGTCCTTGTGCCAGATCTCTCTCTTTGACTCACGGATCTTCATCCTACTCGTGAGCATTTTGTGTTCATATTGTATCTTTTACTTTTGGACTTGGTTGTGATAAAAGATACATGTAATGTGTAATATTTTATCATATCTTGTGATAACTTGTACTTGTACTTTTAAGTTGGCATATGTATGTATATCACGCTTTGTCGTGTACTCTGATCCTTGTTGTACTAAATGCTTAGCGTATATACGTGGGGGCATTTTCTGACCTACGTATATACGTCGCAGTGACGTCTCCGTATCCGTAGAATCGGGGCGTTACACTTTAACTTGCCCTAAGTTGATACGTTCTACTCGTCAGACTGGCGCATCGTAGGTCTACGTCGCACATGATCAAATCATCGTAAGCGGTTTTCTCTCATCTCTCTTCTATAGAGGCTACACCTATTTTAGTATGAATATCCTCATTTCTCACCTTATCTCTCTACGTGTTACCCCACATCCAACGAAGCATGCACATCTCTGCTACACTCATCTTCTGGGCATGATATCTCTTTATAACCCAATATTCTGTGCCATATAACAAAACTGGTCTAATAGCAGTCAGATAGAACTTTCCCTTCAGCCATTTTTTTTCTAGTTGCTTGTTACAAAATCCTAGCCAAATCTAAAAGGCTAAAACAGATCTAAATACGTTTTTTAAACCCTCGTGGACCTAAATCTTTGTAAAAACCAACCCTGACTAGCCTTAAAATCAAGGGTGGAGCTACATATAAGCAACGGGAAAGCGCCTCTGAAATCGAGAAAATCCATCTATACTATTTTCACAATAAGTTCCCTCCTGAAATTTCAATAATGGCTTCATTGTAACATTCATCGTATATTTGTATTAAAAGATTTCAAAAGGAAAGAAAATATTTTTAAATGTTAGGCCACATTTTCTTTACTTAAATGACTTTTCCTAGAAAAGCTTGCCTAACTAGTTAAACTCAAATCAATTGTCATGCAATTATCTTTGTTAGTATACATGTCTTTATAATCTAATTTGATAAGCATCCGAAACTTTAATAGATAGAAGAGTCAGAAAGCTTGCAGAATTAGCAACATTCACCTTGTGTGCCAAACTAGAATTTGTCTTTACCTCTAAGGTCCAAAATTTAAGAGAAACCTGATTCTAGAGAATACTTGTGCGTTTAGAAATATTAAAAAAATTTGAGTGTTTTGTTTTTATTAGGAAGAAGTTGCAAGAATCAAGTTTGCTAAAGTTATTGTCAGAGTTTAGAGAATAAACGACATAACCTTAGATTAGGGCTGCCTCTTTATATAAATGAGAAATAAATAAGAAAAATACAATAATATTTTTACACACTCTAATACCCCCTCAAACTGGAACATAGATAACCAGTATGTCCAGCTTGTTACAAAAACTAGAAAACAAACTTCCTAAAGAAAGTTTTTTAAAAAATAAAAACTAAATTGCTAATCTGGTATTGAATCATAGATATCGAGACTGAAGTTGCCAATCAAACCAAACAGAATCTGAGTCTAATCAAATATGGTGTGAAACATTTACACGTGCGAAATCAATAGATAAAATAATTCAACAAATTATTTCACCAACAAGAACGATGGGTAGGAAAGCTTAAAAACAGTTAACATTAACTATGTTTTTTTAACATGCATATGCTCAGTGGTTTCAAATTTTAAAGTATTAATTCAATGCTAATGTTATGCAGGTGCAATTCAATGATTAATAAAAAAAACTGTGCGCTACTGGGCAAAGAGAATCTCACACTCACATTTTATAGTGGACATGAATAAATAATGATTAGAAATTGGAGATATAAAATATCAAATTTATAATATAAGTAGTTTTGAATTTGATTTGTACCTATGATGCTTTCTGAATTGTTATGGACGTGTAGTTTTTTCTTTACGAATCCAATGTATGCAAAAATCGTACGATTTGAACTTCAGATGAGAGAGATATGGTTCGGACGAGAGAGAGGTCGCTGTGGCAAAATTCTGCTCGCCCAATAGGTGATCTGTTGTCTGTTTGAGGCGCAAGATGCTGTTTTGTGTGCTTCAGCAGTAAAAGGAGATGCGTGAAAGGATTGGAGGCAGTTGTGGCGATGCTTTTGAAGTTTGCCGATGAAGGCGTTGAGTTGAGAGAAGGAAGAAATTTAACGTGAAGATAAGGAGAGAGGAATAGAGAGATAGATCAATTACAGGATTCCATCATAATTGAGTCTAATAGGATATCCTTCCACTAATAGAGAAGAGGATTGAGAAACTCATATTAAACTGAACTAAGAGTAAAAGTTTTCATTGATTGTTATATCTTGAAAAAATGAATACATGAGGTCTTTATATAGGCGACAATTATATTCCTACTTCTATTTGGATTACATAATTAAATTTCTAAAAGAAATTGATTGACAGAGAAAAGAGAGTAAAAAGGAAAATGTCAAGGTTAAGAAGTTTCTCTGTTTTCTCGCAATTAATCCGCTGTAGTAAGAGCTAAATGGGTTGATCCTCAGGGAGAGATGCGATGGAAGCGTTTCGATACAGTTTCTCTGTGTAAAACTTGAAAAGAAAGATGATGGTTATAAAAGAGTTGAGTTAATAAAAAGAGATATCATAGCTCACTAATCATCTATCATAACTATAGTTTATTAAGAATAAATATCATATTGAATCAAGAAGATTAATCCTAAAATGTTGCTTCAAATTCAAGCAAGATGAGAAGATAGGAAGCAAACCCTAATTAAAGTACACTAGATAAAATTAAACATTAGTTTATCAATGTTTTTAAGTATAGCATAAGAAAAATTATTTAGACTTAACATTAAGCTATCAAAGTATCTAAGCATAAACTAAGAACAACCATTAAATAGTGTAACCCTAAAACTAATTTAACTTAATTCATCACTAAAACTTAACCCTATAGTTTTAAATAGGCATAGAACTCAATCAATTCATCTTATAGAACTAGACTTGGTGGAGAGATTAGCAAACTACGAAGATAATTAGTTTCTTATATTTATGATTAAACTAGGCATGATGATTAAAGGATGCATAAAATAAAGCAAATAGGAATTGAAGAATAAAAATTAAAAGAACAAAAGAGATATGAAAGGACAATAGGAACCTTTATTGAGTTGTCACTGGTTCAGTACAAAAACCCTTCTTCTTTTTATAAATCTTCTTCTTCAAAGTAAAAACTCGAAAATATAATCGAAACTCAGAAATAAAAAGATCTAAAGAAAAATACTAAACTTGATCTTCTGAGATGCCTCCCCTCTGTTGCGCTGCCTCTCTATTTATAGGAGATTCTAGTGGTAGAATCCTTGTAGAACACACCCACCCAACAGCCACGCACACGGCTTTAAGAAAATCGCATTTTCGCGGCTTTTTAGGAGGAAACATGACATTGTGGTGGAGTCAGGGTACGCGTTTTAGGCTCTGGCTTCATCTCCTCCGTCCATGTGGAGATATATCCTCAGAATTTTCGTTTGATCTCTGAAATTTAAAATAATCTTGTTTCTTAGATAACGTAGGAAACAAGTTATCTATAAATCTGAATTTAAACTTAAATTCTCCTCCTTTATCTTTGATTTAGAGCTCAAACAACTTGATTTAAATTGATTGTCTCTTTTATCTCTGAATTAGGATAAGATTATCTCTGAATTTACTTGCGCTTGATCGGCTCTTGTGCTTCTTTATTCACCTTTTTTTGAATTTATGGAGGCATGTACACTATTAAGCAAAAATATCATTGCATAGTAATGTTTAATAATAAATAAATATGAAAATATGACTAAAAATATGCACATTTGATGAACAATCACACCTCACACCTATCTTTTGTAAGTACACTTAGAGGGGGGGTGAATAGGTGTACGGCTAATCTAATGAATAATATGCGGAATTTAAAAACTAAATTGCAACACACTTAATGCAACCAACGAGTGTAGCCGAATTCCCGGTGAAGGGCTTTGGACTAACTCCTCTTGATTCCTCTGAATAAGAGTTGAGGTGCTATATAAAGCTCTCGTGGTTAAACACAAGTGAGGCACACACAAACAAGTCAAGCATATAATATAAGAATGAGCAATATGAAATGATGCAAGACACAATATAAAAGAGAGAGAGTTAGAGTCAATGGATCAAACGCAAACACCAAGATTTGTTTCGAGGTTCGAGCACCCAGCTCTACGTCCCCGCCTTCACACAGAAGGATTTTCATTAACTTGTCCACACAGGACTCCCACACAGGGACCTCCATTGAGGATTCGGGGTAATACAACCGGGAGTACACGACTCCTCTCTCAATTACAAACACAACCTCTACACTTAGAGGCTAGGCACAAAGCCACCACAAATCAATCACCTCACACTAGAGGGATGGGCACAAAGCCAAACACCAATCAACCTCTCACTAGAGGGATAGGGCACAAAGCCACCACTCTAAAAATTAACCTCTACGCAAGAGGTATAACACAAATTAGGAGGGTTTACAACTTGGTGGTTTCTACAACCACAAACTATCTCTTTTCCCAGAAAACAAAGATCCTATAGAGAGGATAGAATGATAAGCTCAAGTGTGAAAAATAAAGAGTTTGAAAACAAAGACACAAAGAAAAATACTAGGGAAAATAACTTAGTATTTGATAGAAATGAAGAACAAAGCAAATATCCCAAATCTATATTTTTCTTTGATTTTTCCAACCCTTTAAAACAAAATAAAGATCAAATCTTTAAAGCTCTAAAACTCTTTTAAAACTTGTAATAAAATACTAGAGAATGTAGGAAATTTTTGCTCTAAAAACTTGTGTAGAAACATCTCTCAAATGGGGTGTAAATAGCCCATTACAAAATCTGCCCGTAGGCTGGCAGAAAGGTCAGTTTTGACCTTCCGGTCGACCGGCCGGTCGACCGGCCAACGATCAAAAAATTAAATGTTGAGCCTGCCGGTCGACCGCCCGGTCGACCGCGCCCAGAACCAGAGAGCAACGGCTCTCTGGCCGGTCGACCGCCCGTTCGACCGGGTCAACCCGAGAGAGTGGGCTGACTTCAGTCGGTCGACTGCTCGGTCGATTGGCCCAAGGGGCTGGCTTACGTGCACGTCCTTGTGCACGTCGGTCGACCGGTCCGGTCGACTGACTCTGGCTCCGGTCGATCGGCCTGGTCGACCGCCAGAGCCTGGCAGGGCTAAATTCAGAACTTGAAAACTGGGGTTTTAATTATCAATAAAATCCCATAAAAACTCTAAAAATCACAAAAATAGTTTCTTGTATTATCTTCGATAGACAAACATGTGTGAAAAAATTCAACACATATTTCAAACTATTTGAACCATTTTTGTGTTATAAAAATTTTGCCGAAAACCAAAATCTATATTTTTCAAAACTAGGATTTTTGAAATGGAAAATCGTTTTGTCCAAAACTCATCCAAATACAAAAATATGATATTTGAAACAACTTGAAGCATATAGTATATGGATAGAATCTAATATACATGAAAGATATATATCAATGTTTTTGACTTAAAATCCAAAAATAAGTTTTGTTAAAATACCAAACTCCAAATTGATGAAATAGACTATCAAACTAAGTTTGTTTAAATAGTTGAAGCATAGATGTATATAGAACAAATCTAATATACATTAAACCATGTAAACCTGTTTTGATTTTATCTATTCATGAAAACCAAGAAAAGTTAAACTAAAAACCGAAAACTAAAACATGAAACTTAAACAAGTGTGTGTTGTGAACTTGAGCATATCACACTATCTAATCTTTAACAATGTATCTAAACTATAAACTAAACAATGTACCGAAGTCTTCTTGTAGAGCGCCGTCTCCAAGTCGACTCGATCCAAACGTGATCCACCGAGCTTGACTCCAACGAGTGCTAGATATGAACTTTGACGCTCGGGCTCTTGAATCACCATGTGAAAGCTCTAAAATACCTTTTTTGAAGCTAATCACCTACTAATATCTTGGTTAAGTATCTGAAACTAAATATCACAAGATTATTAGTAAACAATAACTACATGAGTTAATCATCATCAAAACTAGAATGGAAGGCCTCTGGGCCAACAATCTCCCCCTTTTTGAGATGACAAAACTCATGGAGTTATATATTCATAGATTAAAGTTAAGCTTCAAGGAAGCTCCCTCTTAACTCATGCATAACAATAAACAATAAGATATGCAATGAATATTAAATATGAATATGCATCAACATGCATAAAACAATGAAATGAACATGCTCTTGATACCAAACTTTTAAAATAAATTCCTTTTCCTTTTTAAAATAAGCATGTTCTTTAAATAATTACTCTTGATACAATTAAAAATTTCAATTTGAAAATTTTTATCAATAAAAGCAATAAAAGCTTTTGATACCAATCAGTAAAAACTCTTGATACCAATTGAAAGATAATCAATAAAACCTCTTGATACCGATAATAAATTTTTTAACAAAAGTACTCGATACCAATAAACAAAACAACAAAATATGTTCTCTTGATACCAATATCAACAAAACATCAAAACATCAAACAAACTTGTAAAATAAATCAACAAAATATTTTCTCTTGATACTAATATGAAACAAACTTTGGTATAAACTTACAAATAAACTATGAACTTGCATATAAACTCAAATAGTTCTCCCCCTTTTTATCAATCATCAACAAAGGGGTCAAAGAAAATAATAAAACAATGTTCTCCCCCTTTTTGTCTTAAACAAAAAAATCTCAATTAGGGGTGAAATCAAATCAAAATATTATGATACCAATTGAAAAAAATATATCAATTTAGTGCATCATGATATCAATTGAAAATAAATAAAACATACCAATTGAAAGTACATAAAATAAATGTTTTTAATTTAAATTTAAATAGACATGTCTATATTATACCAATTGAAAGTAAATAAAACATGTTGAAGAATTCAACCAAAAATTTTGATATTAATTGAAAGATGTAAAAATGTAGACAATCTTAAAATCAATTGTAAAGATTAGTACCAATTGAAAGTAATTTTTCATTAGGAGCATATGATACCAAAAAATCAATATAATTTTTCAATCATTTTTCAACATAAAGTGTGAGAGTAAAATATGAAAGGTAAACAAACCAATTAAAAAGTGAGATACGAATTTTTATCCCCCTTTATAAAATACCAAATAAAATGATGCATAAGCTTGTATAAGATACCATTTGAAACATAATCAATTGAAATATAATAGTCATTTAAGAAATCAAGTTTAGCATAACCAAAATTTGTGCTTAAAGATATAGAGATATAGTAAGCACAAATAAAGGATATATATATGTATGAAAAATTGAATACCAATCGAAATTGATACTATTTGAAGTATAAGCATACATATATAAAACAATATATGAGTATACAAAAGAATGTCAATAGTGATACCAATTGAAAAGATCCAATGATACCAATTGAAACTATAATTAGAATCAAGTGTATAACTCATACTTCTTACCACCCATTTCATGCACATGTTTTAAATAGATTTTCAATAATAAGCATACAAGGCATGGTCGCCCAACCAACCGCCCTTAGATGGGTAGGGTTTTCAAAGATAAGTTTGAAAATATAATATGTTTGAAAAGCTCTACCATAATGAAGAATACGAACTAGTTATAAGAAAAATTTGTAAACTAGTACGAAATCCTTCAAGTAAGGAATAAAACAAAATATATTCTATGAAAAACATGTAAATCACATGATCACCAAACACTCAAAATTTATATAGCACAAATTGTACTCATAAAAATAAAATCATGAGAAAACGTTAAATAAGTGAGTGTATAAGAGTTATGTGAAACATATCATCATGAAAATAGTCAATTAAGCTCAATATGAAATTCCTTAAAAACATGAAAATCATCAAAACTAGAATCCTTCAAGGTATATGTATGTCATGTACAAACTAAAGTATACATACATATTCAAATATAAACGAGTTCACAAAAGTATATGCATGAAGGCAAGTGGCTCAAGGATGTATATGTATAGTTATTAATTTAGACAAAATAGACATATACGTGAAGTTAAACATATAAACATGAAAAACATGTACACTATGGGAATACACGTCAGAATGTTTGAATCATCAAAACTAGACTATACTAGTACATCTAATGGGTACAAATGAGCGTTCAAGCACAAACATATAATAGTCTATTGTAGCTTACTAGTTTACAAGTATATATCCAAATTTTAATGAAAACTAACATCTAAACATGTAATCAGAACATGAAGTATAGAAATCAAAACAAATTCTCATATGATCATTATAGCAAATGCACATGCATTAAATCTAGGACATGCACATTAGTTAAACTAAAGTGAGAATACTAAATATGGGTCCATATAAACATGGGTGTCTCAAATACTAATCATGCATATCATAGGACTAATAAACATGGCATATGGCATAATGAACATTAAAACAAGACATGCTAAAAATGAATGATATGAAAGCATGTAAACATAATGAGGAGTAAGAGATAGTTACCAAAACTATGAGGGCAACTCTCCTTATCTCAAAAACAAGGTGGTTCTCCCACCAAACTCCCCTTGAAAGTGATGCATCCAAATATTCCTCTTTAAGCTCGGAACACATTCACCTCAAGGCACCATCGCTCTCACGTCATGCGAGAGCCCACACCTACATCAAATACAATAGGGGTGGTCTTTGGTACCCACACTCTTTTGGATTCATGGGGCTTAGCACCTTTCCTAACCCAAACAACTTTAGTTGCTAAATTACATCATGTATCTTATCATAACAAAATTTAGCAAGGTGGCCTTTACGTCCACAATGTGTACATGTGTACACATGAGCATACATAGTGTGATGAGTGTGAACGTGAGGAGCATGTGTATGCCTGTATGGTGTGCATGCATAGGAGGAACTTGTTTCTTTCAAATAAAGATTCCAAACGTGAGTGGTTCATAGCACAATGTCTCAAAGTGGAGCTCAAACAATCAACACTCTTCTTAAGTATAGATATATTATTTTCAATTATAGAAGAAGAGGTGCATACAATAGGTGAGATAGAATGTGAAGCTACACTAGCATGGCAAACATGAGAGTCTAAATCATTTTTCAAAGAAATGTTTTTCTTGGAAACCAAATCCAATTCCTTTGAAATAGAAACAATTTTCATTTTTAAAGATTCATTTTCTTTTACAACAAAATCAATTTTGAAGACAAGATCTCATTTTTCTTTAAAACCTCATTGCAATCATTTTTATTTTTCAAAATCTCATTTTCCTTTAGGGCAAGGTCAAGTTGGGATTTAAGTGAGTCACATTCACTTGAAATCTCTTCCTTCTCTTGTAAAGCTAAATCAAGTTTTAAAACAAATCTTTATGTTCTTTGTTAAGTCCTAGACTTTTCTTTTTCAAAAGATTATATTTTTCAAGCAAATTTTCACAAACAATTGAAAGTTCTTCATTCAAAGCATTAGCATCAATATAATCATTACTAGAAGAACTTGCATCATCATCATCTAATTGAGATTCGAATATACCTCAAGGGAGTCATTCCCTTGGACCATGTAGCATTGTTGCTCGGATTCTCCACTAGATTCATCCTCCGTTTGGATTGGCAATTGAAGTTTGGAGGAGGTCAACGTGTTCCACACTGCAAAGGCGGAATCACAATTAGAAACCAACATAAGATATTCTTTGTTTAGCGTGCTTCTAAGTGCCTCAAGGGCTTGTGCATTAGCCTCTATACGCTTGCTATTATCAAGATAGGATTTCTTGGTAGCGGCAAGGAAAACATGCAAGTCTAGAGTTTTCAAGTACATGGACATCCTAAATTTTCACATGTCAATGTTGGAAATATCAAACATGGGGGTGTCAAGCAATCTATGAGTGTGTGTAAACAATATAAGTGTGCAAATGCAAATGATAGATTAGCTAACTAAGATGACACTCCTAGGTGGTTAAACCTAATATCAGGAGCGTAGGCTCTGATACCAATTGTAAGTACACGTAGAGGGGGGTGAATAGGTGTACGACTAATCTAATGAACAATATGCGAAATTTAAAAACTAAATTGCAACACACTTAATGCAACCAACGAGTGTAGCCGAATTCCCGGTGAAGGGCTCTGGACTAACTCCTCTTGATTCCTCTGAATAAGAGTTGAGGTGCTATATGAAGCTCTCGTAGTTAAACACAAGTGAGGCACACACAAACAAGCCAAGCATATAATATATGAATAAGCAATATGAAATGATGCAAGGCACAATATAAAAGAGAGAGAGAGAGAGTTAGAGTCAATGGATCAAACGCAAACACCAAGATTTATTTCGAGGTTCGAGCACCCAGCTTTACGTACCCGCCTTCACACAGAAGGATTTCCACTAACTTGTCCACATAGGACTCCCACACAG
Source organism: Agave tequilana (assembly GCA_038442645.1). Classification (NCBI taxonomy): domain Eukaryota; kingdom Viridiplantae; phylum Streptophyta; class Magnoliopsida; order Asparagales; family Asparagaceae; genus Agave; species Agave tequilana. The sequence continues at coordinate 21,717 of JAVJIF010033121.1, forward strand.
GGAACCTTCACTGAGGATTTGGGGCAATATAACCGGGAGTACACAACTCCTCTCTCAATTACAAACACAACCTCTACACGTAGAGGCTAGGCACAAAGCCACCACAAATCAATCACCTCACACTAGAGGGATGGGCACAAAGCCAAACACCAATCAACCTCTCACTAGAGGGATAGGGTACAAAGACACTACTCCAAAAATCAACCTCTACGCAAGAGGGATAACACAAATTAAGAGGGTTTACAACTTGGTGGTTTCCACAACCACAAACTATCTCTTTTCCCACAAAACAAAGATCCTATAGAGAGGATAGAATGATAAGCTCAAGTGTGAAAAATAAAGAGTTTGGAAACAAAGACACAAAGAAAAATACTTGAGAAAATAACTTAGTATTTGATAGAAATGAAGAACAAAGCAAATATCTCAAATCTATATTTTTCTTTGATTTTTCCAACCCTTTAAAATAAAATAAAGATCAAATCTTTAAAACTCTAAAACTCTTTTAAAACTTGTAATAAAACACTAGAGAATGTAGGAAATTTTTGCTCTAAAAACTTGTGTAGAAACATCTCTCAAATGGGGTATAAATAGCCCATTACAAAATCTGCCCGTTGGCTAGCAGAAAGGTCAGTTTTGACCTTCCGGTCGACCGGCCGGTCGATCAAAAAATTGACCGTTGAGCCTACCGGTCGATCGCCCAGTCGATCGCGCCCAAAACTAGAGAGCAACGACTCTCTGACCTGTCGACCGCCCGGTCGACCGGGTCAACCCGAGAGTGGGCTGACTTCAGTCGGTCGACCGCCGGCCCAAGGGGCTGGCCTGCGTGCACGTCCTTGTGCACATCGGTCGACCGGTCTGGTCAACCGACTCTGGCTCCAGTCACCGGCCCGGTCGACCGCCAGAGTTTGGCAGGGCTAAATTTAGAACTTGAAAAATGGGTTTTTAATTATCAATAAAATCCCATATAAACTCTAAAAATCCACAAAAATAGTTTCTTGTATTATTTTTGATATACAAACATATGCAAAAAAATTCAACACATATTTCAAACTATTTGAACCATTTTTGTGTTATGGAAATTTTACTGAAAACTAAAATCTGTATTTTTCAAAACTAGGATTTTTGAAATAGAAAATCGTTTTGTCCAAAACTCATCCAAATACGAAAACATGATATTTGAAACAACTTGAAGCATACAGTACATGGATAGAATCCAATATACATGAAAGAGATATATATATATATATATCAATGTTTTTGACTTAAAATCCAAAAATAAGTTTTGTTAAAATATCAAAACTCCAAACTCATGAAATAGACTATCAAACTAAGTTTGTTTAAATAGTTGAAGCATAGATGTATATAGAACAAATCTAATATACATTAAACCATGTAAACTTATTTTGATTCTATCTATTCATGAAAATCAAGATCGGTTAAATCAAAACATGAAACTTAAACAAGTGTGTGTGTTGTGAACTTGAGCATATTACACTATCTAATCTTTAACAATGGATCTAAACTATAAACTAAATAATGTACCGAAGTCTTTTTTTAGAGCGCCGTCTCCTAGTCGACTCGATCCAAACGTAATCCACCGAGCTTGACTCCAACGAGTGCTAGATATGAACTTTGACGCTCGGCCTCTTGAATCACCATGTGAAAGCTCCAAAATACCTTTGTTGAAGCTAATCACCTACTAATATCTTGGTTAAGTATCTGAAACTAAATATCACAAGATTATTAGTAAAAATAACTACATGAGTTAATCATCATCAAAAATAGAGTGGAAGGCCTCTGGGCCAACATCTTTTACTCGTCCTCGAGTGAAACGAAAAAGAAAAAACTAAACTAATCTAAGCTAACTCACTTTTATGGGAATCGCGGTTGCACTTAGCACGTGTAATAAGCCGTTAAATCTCTAGGGGTAACCTAGAGGACAAGTGTTGTCTCGTGAGGGTTTTCAGTGAATTACACCCACAAAATCCATAAAAGAATGAAAAATAAAATGTTAGTATTTTCGAAAAACTATTTTTGAAATTGAGAAAATATTTGAAATAATTTTATAAAAATCAAGTAATCATAAGTCTTAGGATCACCAAAGTATTCATTCATATACTTTGGTGTTTATTTGAAAATTTGTAATCAATTTATGTAAGGATTAAAACTGAATTCCTATCTAGTCTATTATTTTATCCTAAGTCATATGCACTTTTGTAATCGTAAATTTTGACTCAGGATTCTTCAACTTCAACTCTTATGCGTTATATTAATATATATATTTTTATTTTTATTTTTGCAAAAGATGTTCGAAGTATTACCACTTCGTTGCCCTTTAAGCACTTCTTTTTTTTTAAAATATGTATAACTCATCTAATTTTCTTTTGTGTGAGTATCAAGGCTTCTTGAGGCCCTAATATCTAACTAATTGATTATTAGCTGTGTTAATGCATAATTTATATTTTTATATATCTATTTTTCTCAAACTTACCTAATTATCTTTCGCGTAAATATTAAGGGTTTCTTAGGCCAAAGCACCTAGCTAATCAATAATTAGATTTGTTTATTTTTCATATATATATTTTTTCTAAGGCACAAGAGTCTTTGTTTCGAATCTGAAGTGTAAGTGTATAAATTATACATATTTCAACAACAACAACAACTAAGCCATTTGCCCAAGTATTTGGGGTAGGCATATTCATTAAGGTAAAAAATCAAGATTAAATTACTTTTTCTATTTTTTTCCTAATTCTAAAATTCAAACAAATACTTATTTTAACAAAGTATTAAGAAATCCTAATTATGATTTTTCTATTCCTTAAAATTAACTTAATTACTGACAAAAATAAATCAAAATATTTTTTTCAAAAAGTATTTAAAAGAAAAGAGAAAGAAATTTTCTTTTAGTATCTATCTATGTTAGTATGTTAGTAAATATCATGTTAAGTATGTTACATAATAGAATATTAGATGTTACATCTTAGACCTTCCCCTACACCTATTTCATGCATTGTCTCCAATGTATGAATGAATGCATGTATGCATGGAATAAAGTATAAAAAGAGGTGATGTTATGTTACCGATACATTGGGTCAAGAAGACCCATGGTTGTGTCTGCTTTCGGTACTGATTCCAAGAATAATTTCAAACGTTGACTATTTACCTTGAATTCATTACTATTTTTAGTGTCGCATATATCTACTGCTCCATGTGAAAACACAATCCTAACAACGAATGACCATATCCATCGTGATTTTAAATTCTCTGGAAAAAGATGAAGCTTAAAATTATAGAGTAAGACTTTTTGTCTTGGGATAAAAGTTTTTCTCATGAAAAACCTTAACCCTATCCTTGTAATCTTCGCATTTTCGTCAACCTTATTTCTCAACTATTCAAGTTCAAAAATTTGCAATTCTGAAGCGCACCAGCCTTATATAGATCAAAATGTAGCTGCTTAATTGCCCATAAGGCTTGGTGCTCTAAATCGACAGGAAGGTGGCAAGCCTTTCAAAAGACTAACCTATAAGGAGACATCCCTAGAATCATTTTATAGGCGGTCCTATATGCTCATAAGGCATCTACCAATTTGGTGAACCAGTTTTTTCGGTTTTGATTCACAATTTTCTCCTAGATAAGTTTAATTTGTCTATTTGAGATTTCTACCTGCCCACTAGTTTGAGAATGGTAAGAGCTTCAAAAGTTCACAAAAATGTGAGTCATTATCACTAATTATTGCACGAGGGGCTTTACAATATGAAAAGATTTTTTCTAGAACTTGACAACAACTTCGTTGTCGTTTGTCTTGCAAGGGATGGCTTCAACCCATTTGGATACATAGTCCACAGTCACCAAGATGTATTGGTGTCCAAATTGAAATTATATCTAAGGGGGGTGAATAGATGTAAGGCTAGTCAATTCAATATTCAATGCAAAATAAAAATGAGATGATGCAAACGATCACTCAAAGTAAGATTAGAAGCCGTATACCCCGTGAAGGGTTCTGAATTTCTTCCTCGTGATTCCTCTAGATAAGAGTTTGAGGTGCTCAATGCAATCCTGTTATAATGAGTATAGATCAATAATGAATGAATAAAGTAGATAAGAGAGATAAGAAATCAATCGCAAACAAAGAGATTTGTTTCGAGGTTCGAGCCACCGCTCTACGTCCCCGCCTTCACCGCAGTGAAGGATTTCCAATCCACTAGAACTTTCCACCAAAGGAATTACAACCACTATGGAGTACGCAACTCCCCAACACACTCCTCTAGTTCAGAGATAGCGTAGCAACAATACAATAAGCACTAGGTGATCAAAAGACCACAAACTCTCTATTGAAAACACTTCTTTATAAAACCCTAGAGAATAATATATAAGATTGAAGCTCAAGATTTTCTAAGTGAAATTTAAAAATAGAAGAGAGATTTTATGAACCAAAACTTGAAGAAGACTTTTGAAAATAATAGCACAAAACTGAAAACAAAAAGCTCTTTCACTTGAAATCCTAAAACTTTGAATTTTGAATTTTTTGTTGTTGTAGTATTAAACTCAACCCTAATGACCCCTTTATATAGGTTTTAAGAAGAGTAAATTTAGAATAGTTTTACCAGCATAGAGGAGGAAGAAATTAACCCTCTAATACAGCTTTCCACGTTTTTATTTTAAACACGTTTTAAAAATAGCCTTTAAAAAATAATCGTTTCTGCCAAATTGGCAGACTGGCGGTCGACCGGCCGGTCGACCGACAGATTCAAAAAATCTGACCTTAGCCCTCCGGTCGACCGGTCGGTCGATCGTAACAAACCGAGGCTAACCTGATTACAGTCGATCGATCGCCTGGTCGACCGCAACAGGGACCGGTCGACTGCCCGGTCGACCGAGAACGTGCACAACATGCACACCCCCAATTTTCAGAACTCCGGTCGACCGTGCGGTCGACCATTCTGGCATGTAATAGGAACGGTCGACCAACCTAGGCCAAAACAGTTTTGAAAATTCTTTTTGAAGATATATAAAATTTTGAAATATTTTTGTTTGGATTTTGGAAGATAGGAAACATACATAGCTACTGGATATAAGTTCTACACTTGATAAAAAATATTTTAGAAAATTTGAGAACCAAAAACATACTTTAAAAAACGTGCATTTTATGTGTGTGTGTGTGTGTGTTTTTGAGCTTCAAACATATATACTAATTTTTAACAAAAAAGAATCTACAAGATGAGTCTACAAGTAGGCGTCTCTGAAACTTAATGTTGAGCAGTGATTGAGTTAGAGCCTAATATCTCATGCTTGAGAATTGAGCCATTAATACCTGTACGAACCTGAAATTCATTCTTGAACTTCTATTAGTACCAAATAGCTTTTATATGGTTTGTTATCATCAAAATACATAATTCGAGGATTGTAACCTTTGGGCCGACACAAATGAGCTAGGAAAAGGACTCATAAAGTCAATGCCCCAAACGTCAAAGAGTTCTACTTCTAGAATTAGATTGAGGGGCATCATATTACGTTTTGAAATCCTACCTATCATTTAGTATCTTGTGCACGTCTTGTAAAAGTCAAATGCATCAAAGTGGGCAAATATAATCTACTCTGTAGTATTTTTTGGTAGTTTTATGGGGACCAAAGTGTCCACTGCATGCAAGCTCATGATAAAAGGCTAGAACACTCTTCACTTCCTCATCGGGAATACATCTCCTAATGATTTGGTTGGAACAATATTTAAAGAGATAAGATTCCTCCCAAATGAAATATCAGACTTGAGACGAACCGATATACATCCTGTTTTGATAAATGAGATGAAGTTTGGTTTGTGACTAAGTAGTTGACTATGTCGGCAAACCATGGTTCCCTAAAGGTAGCTAAGAGTTGTTCATCGGGGAAGTTATCGTTGATTGACAACTCGTTAGAAGGAGCGTTTGGAACACGAGAGAGGTGATCGGCGATTACATTTTCGACCCCTTTTTATCTCGTATTTGAGATCAAACTCTTGAAGGAGGAAGATCTAACGAATGAGTCAGGCCCTCGCGTCCTTCTTGAGCATTAGGTAACGAAGTGCAGAATGGTCGGTGAATATGGTGGTTTTGGTCCCAAGTATGTATGGAGGAAATTTTTCCAATGCAAACACTCCAGCCAAGTATTCCTTCTCGATTGTAATATAGTTTAATTTGGCTTCATTAAGAGTCCTATTTGATGATCCTCCCGAAGGAGCGATGCCCAGTGTCTGTCCTCCCATTCCTCTGCTTGCACTTGGCTATCTACGTAAAGATGGGCAACCCTTCTTCAAATGACCTAGCCTGCCATAGGGGTAATACTACTTACTTTGTACACAACTGTTAGTATGATTCCAATTGCACCAGGACACCATACACTTTCTACAAAACTGGTATGTGGAAAGAGTATAGGCGGTGGTCCTTAGAGACATCATGTTCCTCTGGGCCACGTGCCTATAACAATGCTTGAGATTGGTGTTGTTGAATATCCTGTACCTCCATCGAGTTTGCAGTTAGGCACTCCAAATCTTGGCATATGGGGTAGCGGGGACACTTTGGAGGAGGTAACTCCTTGGCTCTAATGCCCGGACTTTCTTGCATGTCCCGCTTAACTTTCAGTGCTTTCTCCACGGCCTGATTATAAATTTATAGATGGAATGGATTTAATTTGCTCCTATTCTCCGGCTTCAAAGCTCTCACAAATCTCTTTGTCCTTTCTTTCTCCTCAGATACCAATTTTCCAGCATATCTCAACATTTGAGTAAATTTTACATCATACTCGTTTGTGTCATAAATCCTTGTTTCAGTTCCTGGAATTCCAGTGCAATTTTATCTCTTGCTATTCCTGGGATGTACTTCTCGTTGAACTTCTTGATTAGAATTCCCAAGTAATTTCTTTCTTTAAACGCTTTGCTCCATTCTTGATTACCTCCCACCAGTGCTCTGCCTCTCCTTGGAACATAAAAGTTATAAATGACACCTGATTTTCATTGCATTCCATTACACCCAATATCTTCTCGATTTGGCGAATCCATTATTCTGCTTGAATTGGGTCATATTTGCCCTTAAAGACTAGTGACTTCAACTTTTGAAATTGCTCTAGGGTTTTTATGTGAGGTTTTACCCTTCATTGCCAAGTGTACTAACCAGTCTGGCATCTTATCAGGAATTTTGTGATCTTTCGTAAATTATTCTTCATTCTCATAGTTGCTTGGGCGATGTATACTCCCCATGCGGTTGGCCACCGCCTTATTACTGTTAGGTGGAGGAAGATTCAGATCTATTATCCTATATGAAAAATAAATGATTTTGTTATTAACAACTTAATCAAAAATAGGAGAGTGCATATATTGCAAAAAAATTATACAAAATATCATTTAAATTCATACTTGCAAAAGATTTATAGAGGCGATTACATAGTGATACTCATTTGTGCTTACAAAATACACAAAATATTATCTATAACACGGTACATCATTTTCTTACATTTCTTTACAAAAGATACATATTCTTCTACCCAAAAAACTCCAAAATACGCGAGCTTGAACTATCCTACCCAAAAGGGAGTATGGTACATCTTGTTTCATATCAAGGAGCAGTACTAGATTCAGAGGAACTTCAATCTTCATTGTCCTCCTCAAGGTCCTCTTCTTCAGGGTCCTCACTTTCTGTTGTGATTCATCAATAATTCAGATGCTCCATTATGTCACTGTTTTCTTTTTACCCTTTTTTTTTACCTCTTATAGATGCAAAAATTTTGAGTCTCCTTACTCATAAGGGATCCTCTGTTGTGCAGTCTATTGATGAGGCCTGAGAATTCCTGCAGCAAGTTGAAGTGGCCAATCATTTTTCTTTTGCTGGTAAGATAAAAGGTTGGTGTAAGCTTCTATAACAAGTGAATTGAACTATCAATTTGGTTTCAGAAAGTTTAAGTTGCATACATGATCCACATTTTTCGGCTTTTGAGTGCTTTGATTATGCTGGTTGGAGTAGTCAGATCACTACCAACCAACCTATGTTGGTTCAAGGTGCATTGTGAGGCTAGTAGACATTTGTTTAGAGTATCTATTAATTGCTGAGATTGTTCTGTTAATAGATGTTAGGCTGCCAGACATCTGTTTGAGTATCTTTGATCATTGAGATTGTGTTGTTAATAACATTTTATTTGCTGCAGAAAACTATAGTTTCACATTTCATTAACTCGATGCATCTTCTCAACTACTTATCTAGGCTTTGTTTTGTTAATAAATGAAACTTTGTGTGCATCTGATCTCTTATATGGTCATCTAGATGAGAGCATATTTGATTGTTTATGCCATTTTGAAAGGAAATAATAAGTTACAGGCGAAGTTTGTCTGACCTTTAAGAGTCAAAAATATATGGGGAAAAAACCAAAATGGTCAAACAAGAATCATATCATGTGAAACAATTCGTGGGGAATTGACTGCAAGAAATCATTTTGTGTGCGCATGAATGAGTTCTGAATGTTAAAAATAGGCTGGCTAACTGGCTTCTTTTTTGTGTGAAAGTTGTTGGTTAAATAGCTTGCATAAGTAATAAACTATTTCTATACACTAATTGTTCAAAATTCAAGAAAAATTTGATTAGTGAACAACACAATTTGGGAAATATGTGTGATGTAATACCAACCTGGATCGCAATCACCTTCAAATCGTAACTAAAATTTGAAATTTCAAATATGATAAGATTTCAAGTTTTCACCCCTTACGCGGGCTTCTCACCCAAAATTCGAGAGCAGATAAACGTCACCCGATCTCCCTTTTTCTTCTCTTTTCGCGCCGCTAGGGCAAGGATGGAGCGAAGGAGGCGGCGGCGACTTGATGGCGGCGGTCTGGGACTATCGCCGGCGAGTCTCCCACGCCGACAAGGACGACGGTCAGCTCGGCAATTCTGGAGGAGGAGTTGGCGGCGAGTCGTGGATGGACGTCGGCGAGGACGAGTAAGAAGAGGGGGCGCGGCGTTGGAGATCTTCGGTGGCGACGGCTTCGTCGAGTGGAGGCAAGGGCGAAGACGAGGACGACGATGTTGGAGATATTTGGCGACGACCACTTCGGTGTGGGACGAAGGTGACAACTTCGCCGGTGGGATCTGTAGCGATTGACGGCGGAGGGGGACGGCGACAACTGCTATGACTGGGACGGTGGTGTCGCCGTAGATCGGATGGTCGAGTCCTTTTCACCGGGGGGGGGGGGGCGGGGGGGGGGGGGGGGGGGGGGGATTGATGAGGACATCATGCCGCTCAGGGGCAGATTCGATCGAGTATACTTCATGAAGCGACGCACTGCAGTTCTTTGTTTTTAGATTGAATTTGTTTCAGATTTATTTGTAGTAGATATTTTTCGTTTTAGTTTTATTTTCTGTAGTAGGTTATCAATGTGACCAGTTAAGGAATCTTTCAATATTTGTTATTGAATCACATGAAGAACAGGCAGGTCTAGGAGAGAACTGTAAGCTTCTATTTTGGTGTCTGGATCCTGAAATTTTGGCTCCTGCAGTACTTAGATAAGTCCAAGCTGTAGCTCCAAGAGACCACAAGGTATGTTATAATGAATGAAAACAACTAAGCCTAACACCTAAAGCATAATATATCCTTTCTATTAGGGGATACGCCATTTGTCAAAGAGCTTGTCTTAACATTGGCTTCACAAAATAATGAAATGTTTATGTATATACTTTAATCACATCATTTCATCCAGTAGATGCATTCTTCATCACAAGCAGGATCCAAGGTTCAAAGATTTGTTTATCCAAAAGCTCTCGCTAATCCATTCACGTTATCGTGAAAACTCGTAACCATCTTCCTGGAACCAACCTTGTTTAGGCATCTATCTTATCTAGTATAAGTTATGTATAGGATTTTTCTAAAGAATCATCGTTGTCGTACACGCGCAATAACACGTATCTCTGAGTCTTATTTGTAGAGTTTCAAGTGTCTCCCTCATTGATCAAGTTCTTGTTCTTAGCGCGAAGAGGAATTTAATTTTTACAAGATTAGCTATCAACATCTTTTCAAATCCACATGGTGGAATTGATTGAATAAATAAACTAAGCTCTTTAAACGTTCTAGACTGTGATCTAGGTTTAGTTTCTATATCGTGTCTCCAATCTAACAATAAATTATGCTCCTATAATCACTAGTTTACATGACTTCAAGTGAACTCCACCCAATCTGTACCAATCTTTTTTAGTTTAATGGAGGCAGGTAATGTCAGTTGGAATACATGTCCATTACTAAAAATTAGTCCCTTGCCCACATTGCTTGGATTGTTAAGACATCAGATATCAGCTCAATTATAAAGAGGAAGCTAAGTGTTGGAATTGAAAGCCATAGATGGTTAGTAAATTGTTTTTTTCCTTTCAGTCTGCAACAAAACAAAAGCATGGTGAAGGCCATGGGGATGCATTTGGGAGTAGTATTTTTATGGTGGAGACCACTTCAACTAGACAAGGTCTTGACCCCATGGACACTCAAGGAGGTTCTTCTCCTTTTTTGTTAATCAATCACTAGACAGAGACATAGAAGATGGTTGGATGACCCTGAAAGAATCTCAGAGCTAATAGGTAGGAAAAGAGGCTACAGATGTCACGGGAAGATTCTTTTCATTTTTACATTAGGATAGGAAGGAATCATTTTCCAGATATACAGCCCAGAATGCTTCAAGAAATACTTTGGATTATGGCCCACCAAATTGAAAATTAACACCAAGGATTATGGTCTAAAGCGTATTTAGAGTACATATTTATGACTTGTGTTCTTGGGTTCTATTATTCGAAAGGATCGAATAGTGATGTCAATCATACGATCCAAGCCGGCTGGTTGAAATGGAGTAGCGCAATAGGAGTTTTATGTGACCGTAACATTCCGTTATGGTTGAAAGAAAAGTTTTATCGGGCTGCTATTAGACCAACTTTGTTATATGATACAGAATGTTGGGTTATAAAGAGACATCATGCCTGAAAGATGAGTGTAGCAGAGATGCGCATGTTTCGTTGGATGTGTGGTAACACACGGAGAGATAAGGTGAGAAATGAGGATATTCGTACTAAAATAGGTGTAGCCTCTATAGAAGAGAAGATGACAGAAGACCGCCTACGATGGTTTGGTCATGTGCGATGTAAGCCTACAGATGCGCCAGTTCTACGAATAGAGCGTATCAATTTAGGGCAACTCAAAAGAGCGCAGGGTGACTGAAGAAAACATGGATGGAGGTAATACGACAAGATATAGAGGATAAAGGTCTTAGTGAAGGCATATTACTCGATAGGAATGAGTGGAGAAAGCAGATCCATGTGCCCGATCCAGCGTAATTCTCTTTCGGTTCATGTAGCCTACTACCCCAAATACTTGGGACAAATGACTTAGTTGTTGTTATTTATGACTTGTGTCCACGGAATGGACCACTCCCAGTAATTAGTTTCTTAGATTTTATACTACCGTAGACTGTATAAATCGAGAATTCAGAATGGTGATGTTGATTAAATCAATTTTCTTAATTTCTTTCTTTTAGGTGTCCATCAATTATCCATATTGTGAGCCTGATTCGAGAGGAGAGGAGCTCTCTAACTCTTGCTGTAATGCATGGTAAAAATATGAGAGGAGCTTTATATTCACAAGTGGCTTTGAACCAAGTCCCATCAATATATACGACTATTTGTCCTTATTGGAAAATGCATAATGCTCAATCAATTATGCTCTAATACTTCCAAAATATCTTCAAAGGAAAATTCATGTGTTTTAAAGAATCCCTGTCATTAGTTATAACATAAGCATCAAATAATATATCTGAAACTTAAACTTGAAGGTAATCAATCCTATAACTGGCCCCCACAACCTGAATGTTTTAGTACAGGATACATTGAGAAGCAAGAGTGGGTGGACCCTTTCATCTGGTTGCATGCACTTGGGAAAGAACCATGTGCTTTGATATCCACATTCATGTACAAAGTCTTTCTCAAAATTTATGTTTCATAACATATGTACTAGCTTGAAAAAAGTTGGTTGGAGTGTGGGTCTTCCAATGTGTCCCATTTTGTATGTTGGAAAGAGACTAAAGTAGAAGAAACAAGATGTCATTTAAAATGTGGCAACTTTGGCTTTCCTACATGATGATGAGGGGAACTTGTGTAGCTTGAGTATGCCAAACCTAAAGAGAATCTAAGAGCTGGAGGTTTAGATGGGTAGCATGAGTGCCATCTCAAATGGGTCACTTCAACTGCTTTCTTTGTGGGAGACCAACTCAAGAAACCCTTTGGTAGGAGAGACTGTCAAAAATCTAAGGTCCCCAACTCAAGGAAAGAGACATGAGGAGACCCAATTGGGCCTTTTAGCTTAAAACTCTTGTTACCTTGAGTCTGAAGGCATCCATATCTAGAAGCAATCTTGATAATGATATGAAGGCAATAATCTATAAAAGGAATGATTGGTGATGCACAGTAGTTCCACCATCATTTGAGGCAATTACCATCTCCAACACCTTTAAAACTAGAGACATACATTTCAGTGGGTACCACAAAAAAATGTGATGGTCTCTCATTCATCCTGGATCACTTATCTTCATAGTTTGACAACAAGAAGTCAGTATCTCCAGTAGATACCTGTGCCCTCACAATATGTCATGTTCTCTACTGATCCATAATATCTTTTTTTTTTGCCCCACACTTACAATACAATTCATATTATTTGTATAAATTTTCAGATCAATGGTAAGGCTGCTTCATCGTGGTAATAGGAAGGCCACATCTTCGAGTCGTGACAACAGCCTCTCAGATCAACGGTAAGGCTCCATATGGATGGCCCTGGCCGAATTCCTCAACGGTGAGGGCCTCGTTTTTAGAGCTGAATCACGTATAAGAGATAGGGAGATGAGATTGGAGTAATGTTGATTTGGAAGTAAGAGGAAACAAGAAAGCATGTATCAGATTGATCTTGGGATGACAAAGTTGTTTTCATGTATAGTTGCTGCCTTGCCAACTGGCCTAGTTTAGGATTCTTACACAAATAGGCAGATAACTAATACAATCATGTCCAATTCATCTATAGTCTTTTCTTGAGTTGAAGTAGACATTGCCATGTTGATAGGGGGCAATATGATTGAACTTGATCTTTGCTTTGTGAGTCTTTATCTTGTAATTAATGATGGGAGGAATTTTGTGAAACCTTCTGGTTTTGTTTCTCTGAGGTAGCAAGTAGCTTTGATGTAGTTTTCACTTGCAGTCAAGCTTAGGTGGAGGTTTGTGCATTACGTGACCATTTGGACATCTTAGTCTTTGGGAGAGCCTACAAGTTTTGACTAAATTGATGATTCGATTGCAGACATGTTGCCTACTTGTGATAGGAGGATTTCAGCTTCAAAACTTGATTTGAAAAATAAAGCACATACATGAAGCAATTTCAACTTCGGTTTGTAATTTGTAACTAGAATTTCTCGTACATCATACATACTGATTTGTTATGGATTCAACCGTATTTTAAGATATCGGTAATAATATAATGCTTAGAGAGGGAGAAGAGGTCATAGAATTGGAATGAAGAGAAGACGAGGGAAAAGGGGGAGACAAAGTATGGGCCTTGTTTATGGAGTTGGGAGAAGACTTTTGGAGAGAGTTTTGGAGTGAGAAATGGATCAATTCATGCATCATTATTGATACGGATGTGTGCCCTCCTTTCTTATGAAAGGCTCTCCCTTTCATTCTTTTTCCTTCCTTCATAGTAAGTAAGATTCGAAGAGATCTCCTCCCATAAGAGGGAAGGGATTGTCTATGAGATTAAATAAAGGTTTAAAGTGGGAGAAAATAGAGATTCATGGAGCATTTGGTCCAACGTCAATCACGCCAACACCAGGGCTAAGGCTATTTACCCACCTCAGCCACACGTAAACGTTTGGGGGGACCATGCAACAGATGGTCCCTTCTCTCCTCTCATTTTCAAATCAGACCTTGGTAATTTTTTTTGATAGACTAATATGTACAAATGCTATATTTGTTGGTGTTTGTTTTGGATACAGAAAGTAAGGTTGTATTAAGTAGCTGAAAGTTAATTTACCGGGTGCGATTACAACGTAATGTTGAAGTTTTATTGTGTGTACAAGAGTTCTGGGTTTTAATTTTCACTTTTATTAGTATTTGGAGTGTCTCATATTCATTGGAGAAGAATTCAGATTCTGACACTTTTCTAATACGGATCTGTCCTCATATTTTTTGGAGAAAAATTCAGGTTTTGGCAGTTTTCTAATACGAATCTGTCTCCTATTTTGATTTGCTCTGAGGATGTGCTGATTTGAGTTCGTGTTGGATTAGGATCGTCCTAGGTATCTTTATAAACCCCTTGGGGGGTGGCCTTTCAAAGGTGTATCAAGCATTCAAGAGAAATTATGTTTCCACCATTGAGAGTTGTGAGAGAGATCTTATTGTAACTCTTATATTTTCTTCTCTATTTTCAGTAAAGATTTCTCCCCTCCTCCTTGTGGACGTACGCACATTGCCGAACCACGTTAAATCTTGTGTTCTTTGACTGTGTGGTGATTGCTTACTAGTGGTAGATCTTTTACGCTTTCACTTCCGCTTTCGCTGCCAAGTCTTCAACTAGGTGTTTCTCTATTGTTTGATCGGTGATAGATCATCAACAATTGGTATCAGAGCTGACGACCATGACAACCAAGTTTGAGGTGGGAAAATTCGACAGAAAGTCTAACTTCCTGTTGTGAAAGATGCGAGTAACATCGTTGCTAGTGAAGGAGGGTACACACAAGGCTCTCTTGGTATTGAGAAGAAACCATCAAACATGGAGGATGATGACTGGAATGACATCAACTTTCGCGCAAAGGCGATGATCATACTATGTCTATCAGATGAGGTCCTCTACAACGTGATGAACGAGGAGATAACTGCTGATCTTTGGTGTAGGCTGAAGAGCGTTTACGTGATGAAGAGTTTATCGAACAAGCTCTTCATGAAGAAGCAGTTACACAACCTTCGGATGAAAGAAGGTACGCTTATTTTACAATATCTCAATGCTTTTACTAGAATTTTAAACGACTTGTTAGCTCTAGAGGTTAAGCTAGAAGAAGAAGACATAGCTCTTCTATTACTCTCTTCTCTATCATCATGTTATGACCACATGGCAACCACCATCATGTATAGTAAGGAGACCTTAGAGTTAGAAGATATCAGGCAAATGCTCCAGAACAACGAGCTGATGAAGAAGACAGATTCTACGAAGGATGCCTCAGGATTTTTGTCAAGGGCCAGAGGGGAAGATCAAAGAGTAAGGGACCCAAAAGGGATCCAGAGGCTTCTAGCAGTTTCTCTTGCTACTTTTGCAAGAAACCAGGGCACATCAAGAAAAATTGTATGAAATACAAGGAGATGCTGAAGAGAAAAGGCGACAAAAATTCTGATGAGGCGAGTACCAGTAGAAAGTCAGATCAAGCCGGGTTGTCAAAGAAGCAGATGAGTATTCATGTGATATCTTGACGGCTGAGTCAGGAAAAAGTAAATACTTAGATGTTTGGTTACTTGACTCGGGGTGCACATACCACATCTTCCCAAAAAAGGAGTGATTCAGTACTTACAAGTTTTATGATGGAGGCTTTGTCCTGATGGGAAATGATGTTGTGTGTAAGACTGTTGGCATCAGCAACATTTGTATGAGGATGTTTGATGGACATGTTTGAATCCTCACGAACGTTCGACACGTTTCGAATTTAAAAAAGAATCTTCTCTCATTGGGAGCTTTAGAAGCTCGATGGTACAAGTTTTCTGGTACAGACGGAGGAATCAAAGTTACTAAAGGCTCTATGACGATTCTCAAAGGAGAACGGACAACAAACTTGTATAAGTTGACAAGAAGCATTATTATTGGTGATGCTTCAGCAGCAACAGAGAAGGAAGATATTACAAGACTTTGGCACATGCATCTTGGACACATGAGCGAGCGAGGTCTTCAAGTCCTACACAAAATGAGTGCTCTACCAGGTATCAAATATTGCTAACAAAATGTGGTGCAACTCTAGTTGAAATGGTGAAAATGGAGTTTTGGAAACGAGGCTTCGGAGAACGAAGCTATACTTCGTTAGAAAGAGTATTCCGAGGAGAGAAAGATGGCGTGGTTCGTGGTGGTTACGGTGGTGTAGGTAGTGGTGGGGAAGGTGGTGAAGTTGGTGGTGGAAGTGGGTTTCCTTGGAGTTTCTTGGTGGAAATGAGGATGAAGAAGGTAGTGTAGAGGTGTTATTGTTGTTGGAAATGGAGGAGAAGATGGAGGGGAGAATGGTGGAGGAATTGGTGGAGGAGATGGTGGTGGAAATGGAGGTGGCCGGCCAAAGAAGGAGGCAAGGTGGCTAGCTTAGCTGCTGTTTTCGTTTGCTGGAAATGGAGAAGAAAGAAGAAAGAAAAAATGAAAGAGAGAGGAAGAAATGGGGGTGGTTATATAAGAGGGGAAAATATTATTATAAGATTGCCATCCTTTCATCAAATGACACCTGCGTCCCATATAAATGATTCTTGCGTCTGGCAAAGGACACCCGCGTCTAGGCCAAAGAGCTTAGACGCGGAGATAAAATCCGCGTCCAAGAAAAACGCGAATGTTGCGTTTAACAGAAAGGAAAAAAGTCAGATTTGACTTGATTGGAATTGATTAGCAGAGCATTAAATGCAGTATGGAGAGAATCTCTGCATTTAATGATGAATCCAGATTGGTGAAACTCGCGTCTAGCGAGGAGAGAGAAAATAGAGAAAAGAGGAAATAAAATATCTGGATAGAATTCCGGTATCTGGGAAAACACCGAAAACTCCGGAAAAGTCTAAAAAATAAAGTAGCTTGAAAAGCTTCCCAAAAATTCTCAAAAATAATAAATATTATATAAAGATTTTTGGTGAAATCGGTTTTCAGAAATTTGATCTCATTTTCAAAATAAAAATCCTGAAGTCAACCGTTGACACCGGTCTACACCGGGTCGGCCGGATTTTGATAAATTAAAAAAAAATCCCAGAAAAAGTATTTAGATAGAAAATGTGAATTTAAGAAGTTGCAGGAAAGCCGTTTTTAGAATTTCAACTCCGTTTGTAAACTAAAAATCCGAGAATCGGTCAGTGGCACTGGTCCACACCGGTTTTG
Organism: Agave tequilana; assembly: GCA_038442645.1. Taxonomy (NCBI): domain Eukaryota; kingdom Viridiplantae; phylum Streptophyta; class Magnoliopsida; order Asparagales; family Asparagaceae; genus Agave; species Agave tequilana. Next base: position 38,844 of record JAVJIF010033121.1, read on the forward strand.
AAGATTTTCAATTTAATTCTGGAAAATTTCAGAAAATCATGAAAAATCTAAAATATTTGAAAATGATGTTTGAAACTGAAATCGGTCAAATCTGAATACCAGAAAGACTAAATCGAGTAATACCTGAGATTGGGTCCCCGGTTCAGACTAGGGCTGAATTCGAGTCCACGAATCCGGATCCAAGGTAAAACGATCATATAAATAATTCATAATACAAAATGAATACAGGAAGTAAATCAAAAAAATACGATCGAAAAATACGAATACGCAACTAAGTACGTATTCCGGGGCGGAGTGTTACAACAACCTTCTCCATGGTTCATTGCATTAACAACACGGGAAATATTTCAAGAACGAATTCCTACATTAACCAAATTGGTCATAATACTTTTACTAATCTTTTGATCGATGTGTCTGATAAGGGTAAAAGTGATAGACCTTATCTGGGCTTGATAAATCATGTGAATGAGAATCAACAAACTTGGTGACAACTCAAAATCTTCGGTGTGGTAATAAACGAAGACGTACATGCATCTCAGCAGGACATTCAACTCTAGTGTTGATTTGACGGTTCACTGTAAGCTAATCTTGTCTTTTATCACACAACTTGAGGCCTACGTGACTTATCTATTCCTTTTCTTCTCACGTCAAAACCTTTGTTTCTTGCATAAGCATTGTATAAGTTGTATGCTTCATCATCTATGAAAAATTATTGTCCTAAAAGAATAAGTAAGCTTCCAAACATTTCTCTATGTAAATTCAGATCCTACCAAAATAATTGTTGAAAATAAAAAGAAATAATTGAAAATCACACATCTGAACTATAATAAATAAAACTGCGACTAAGGTCGCAGTTGTAAAGATAGTTGTGACTATTGAATAAAAGACTGCGACCATAGTCGCAGCTTTCAGGGTGTCCAGACTTTTTATAAAAAAAGTGATATTTTGTAATACTGCGACCTCTGTCGAAGTCCTTAATATATTAAAGGACTGCGCAAAAGGTCGCACGTGCAAGGTAATTACGGACTGTAGGTAACGTCGCAGTTATATAAATACTGAGACATAGTTTATTAAAAACAACGATCATAATCGCATACTTTAGGATGTCTATAATAACTGAAAAAATTGTTTTAATATATACTGCGATCTTAGTCGCAGTTCTTACAATTTAGTATGTATGAGAAAAAAATATTTAATTTTAAAATTAAATAACTGTAACTGAGGTCGCAATTAACAAAACTGTGAAATTGTTAACTGAAAAAAGAACACTATGGTAAAAGTGATTTTTGTTCCGTAAAACGTAAACTAGGTCGCAATTCCATCTACGTTACCTAAGATTTTTTACATATAAGAAATTTTTGGATAAAAATAAAAAAAAGGATAAAATGAAAACCTCTAGATTAACATCCAAAGATCTCAACCCTTCAAGATTTTTCAATATTCTGTGAGGAAGTTGAATAAGATGATATATGGTTCATATTTATATCGGGAGAAAGAGATCAGAGATGACGGCGACCTGAATTGGTAGGAGATGTGTTCTGATCAACGGTCGACATTAAAATAGAAAAGGAGATCACGATGAAGAGCTTGGAGATTCAGGTCTGCAAAGTAAAAAAACATGATCCGAATCCCGCTTTTTTTGAAAAACTTTATGAGCGAAAATCAATCTAGATCTCACAATGCGTAGTACCAGAAAAAGGGGGAAAATAATAATAAACAATAGCGGGACAATTACGTTTTACCGCGGGACATTTAGTAATTTTACGGGTTGTAACTTATTGGTGTGGCTAATAATGTGTCACGCCAACGCAGGCTGAGAGGGATTCTCAGCTGTCGGCTGATATATATATATATATATATATATATATATATATATATATATATATATATATATATATATATATATATATATATATATATATAGGGCTTACTGTACCTCAGCCGGCAGGCTGAGAGAGTTTTCTCAGCCTGCGGGCGTGGCAACATCACCGCCCCACATCTGTAATAATTTTGGCGGATAAAATTCTGTAAAATCCCGCCCAATTTAATGCCAGTCACCTCAACATTGTAATTTTCGAAAATACCCTCCCTCACAACTTTTTACCGACCTTGGTAGCAGCCCTCAGAAAAAGACTGCGACCATGGTAGCAGTCCTCAGAAAAAGACTGCGACCTTGGTAGCAGTCCTCAGAAAAAGACTGCGACCATGGTAGCAGTCCTCAGAAAAAGACTGCGACTTTGGTAGCAGTCCTCAGAAAAAAAGACTGCGACCTTGGTAACAGTCCTCAGAAAAAGACTGCGACCTTGGTAGCAGTCCTTAGAAAGCAGTCCTCAGAAAAAGACTGCGACCATGGTAGCAGTCCTCAGAAAAAGACTGCGACCTTGGTAGCAGTCCTCAGAAAAAAGACTGTGACCTTAGTAACAGTCCTCAGAAAAAGACTGCGACCTTGGTAGCAGTCCTTAGAAAGCAGTCCTCAGAAAAAGATTGCGACCATGGTAGCAGTCCTCAGAAAAAGACTGCGACCTTGGTAGCAGTCCTCAGAAAAAAGACTGCGACCTGGTAACAGTCCTCAGAAAAAGACTGCGACCTTGGTAGCAGTCCTTAGAAAAGACTGCGACCGTGGTAGCAGTTCTTGGTAGCAGTCCTCAGAAAAAGACTGCGACCTTGGTAGCAGTCCTTAGAAAAGACTGCGACCGTGGTAGCAGTTCTCATAAGTACTGCGACTATATTAAAAATCATTAAATATCAAATCAGATAAAAAAAATTAAAGAAGCATTCAAATTAGTTCGTGATTTAATAAAGTAACATTCACTGTCTTTTACCGAAAAAAGTAGCTTTTCATAAGGGGTATTTGGTAATTTAACTTCTTTTATAAGCGGGCCGCAAGTTAGTGGGGTGCAAAATTGAGCCACGTCAGCGCAGGCTGAGAGAGTTCTCTCAGCCTGCAGGCTGATATACATTTTTCTCATATATTATATATATATTATATATATATATATATATATATATATATATATATATTATATATATATAGACTTGTATCCTTTCAAAAGGATTTGATCCCGAATCCTTCCCACTCAAATTCAACCCTCCAACATTTGAATACAAGATCCACTCCGTTGAAGTTGATCTATACTATTTCAAGTATCTATAAACCAAAAATCAAGTGTTTTAAATACTTTTTGCCCATCCATCAAGTAGGGGAAAAACAGACGGCCTAAATAGTGAGTTGGTTAGTTTAACGGTGTAGAACATTTGAAATCTAACAAAAATTAGTTTATAGGGGTTTTTAAATGTTTAGATCATAATGAAATGGCCGGATCGGGAATTTGTATGTCTAAAGACATAGATCTAACCAACTCACTACTTTCGGCCGTCCATTTTGCGTCGCTTGATGGATGGGCAAAAAGTATTTAAAACACTTGATTTTTGGTTTATAGATACTTTAAATAGTATAGATCAACTTCAACGGAGTGGATCTTGTATTCGAATGTTGGAGGGTTGAATTTGAGTGGGAAGGATCCGGGATCAAATCCTTTTGAAAGGATACAAGTCTATCTCTCTCTCTCTCTCTCTCTCTCTCTCTCTCTCTCTCTTCTATATATATATATATATATATATATATATATAATATATATATATATTGCGTGCAGATGAGTGGAGGAATTTAAAACAATTAAAAATTTTAAAAAAAAACCAAAAAGAAAGAAGAAGAAGGAACAGGAGATGGGCAAAATTGGGCAGTGCCCTGCTGGTGCTGGTGGGAGCAAGGCAGGGCATGGGCGGTGAATGGAGGGGAGGGGACACAGCTCCCCGTTCCAGCTCATAACCATCGCTCAACTAAAATCAATTACGAAAATGCCACTTCCATGCACCACAATGCATGTTGCCTCTCTTTCCATGTTGAGTGGGAGCCATACATGCATGAGTGGTGCCCCTTGGACGGTCTCTGCATTTATGCTCTGGTTTCCTTATCGCAAGACATGGGGATATCTGGTTTGATGAACTGGGAGCTCTGTGGGAAGCTAGGACTTGCACATTCTTGATTGCGTGGGTCACTACTGTTTTCTAATTAACTACAGTAGTCAGAGCTGTAAATGAATTTTAGTGTTGTTGTGATTTATGATAGGCGATCAAATCAGTAGCAGAAGTTGAAAAACTACGTAGTTTGAGCTGCAAAAACGATTAGATAAATTGACACGTAACCAAAATAGCTATGGAAGGCTAAATTTGTTATAAATATACATCTACACCTCATTATTAAAACGAAAAAAACACTTGGTCCAATTTATGTCAAACCGAATAGAGTGTGAACATACCATCTTCACTAGCCAATGTCTATCTAAGAAGTATGACTCAAATTCAAATCTTAGACTTTTTGCGCGACTACAAGAGACTTTGCCAATATCGGTGTAGCACTCAGTGGTAAAACCTACAGATTGCCACTGTTATTAGAAGAAGAAAACTTAAAATAATTGACGTTGCACAAGTATCTCAGGTTAAAACTTTTTTAACCGACTACCAAACGTGGATGGAAGCACCCATCAATTTCCGCTTGCCTGTTACTGCTAGCGAGCTCACAAACAAAACTAATTTCTCAGGTTAAAACTAACTTGTAGTTCAAGGTGGCTTTATAAGTCATTGGATTTGCTGTCCAAGTGGCTTGGTTTACTTGTTTTCTGATAGAAAACTTTCAGAACGAAAGTCACACTTGTTGTCCGCATTGTGGGCTATGAAAATATCCTGACGGATTTCACAAATATATGTACACACACGTTTAAGGCCTTAAACAATGACAACAAACCCTACCCTTCCCTTATAGAAGCTACGTGCATAAATAATTAAGGACTAGCCTTTGGTAAAAGCCTAAAACTAGTAATCTAATACTAAACATCAATTAATGACTACTCTAATCTTAATACTATAACTATAGAGAGGAGAGGGACCATCGAAGTCTCCCGAGTGTTCCCATCTCTCTCTCTCTCTCTCTCTCTTGTTTCTCTCTCTACAATTATAATATCCCTCTCTTTCTCTCTCTCTCTCTCTCACTCTCACTCTCACTCTCCATCTCTCATCATCCCATCTCCAGTGAGCAGAGCAGAGGCCAGAATGCGCTTTGTCACACCTCCCATAACCCAAGCACATATAAATACCCACCCCTCCCCCTCAACTCCTCTCCACCTCCCTCTCTCTAACTCCTCTGGAACTCCACCTCGAGAGATATATCATATATGGAAGGCATCCAGTGCCAGCCCAGGCTCAAGCTCTTCGGCTTCCACGTGTCCGACGACGACACCACCACGGCCGGTACCACCACCCCCACCTCCCCCGTGGGCTCCACCTCCCCGGCCTCCTCCTCCTCCACCACCACCGTCGGCGGCGGCGGCGACGGCCGCAGGTACGAGTGCCAGTACTGCTGCCGCGAGTTTGCCAACTCCCAGGCCCTCGGCGGTCACCAGAACGCCCACAAGAAGGAGCGCCAGCAGCTGAAGCGCGCTCAAATGCACGGTGGTGGAGTCCGGTCACCCCCCGGCGCGCTGTACCCGCGAAGCACCGTAAACGCCGCCAACATTAACCCATGGCCGCCTCCTTCTCCCCTCCGCCTCACCTCCTGTCCTCCTCCGCCTCGCCCTTCGTGGTCCCCACCTCCTCCCCGCCCTCGTCCTGGGTTTACTTCTCCCGCCCAGGCCCACCGCTCCACGTGTCCCACGGATGCGTCATCCCCTCGTGGGCCGGGCCCTACGGCAGCTCCCCCCAGGACCACCACCAACTCCTCCATCACGTCGCTGCCGGCCCGGCCCGGGAGGTGAACCGGTTCGCGGACCGCGTCTATCCGACCGGAACGGACGAGGTGTGCGGGTTGGACCTGCACCTCAGCCTCGCGCCCGCGGGCTCGTGAGGGGGAGGGGGTGGAGCCGAGTGGGGGCCCACTCGCTACCTTCGGCTTTTTTTTTTCAGTGCTACTGCGATCGTTTAGGAAGTGTGAGGGGGTGCATGGCAGTCTTGTAAATTTTTGGTTGATTTTTTCAATTTTTGATTTTCAGTTAATGATGATGCCGCCTTTGATTACTCTTAAATTTCGTACCGTACGTAGTAATCTTCTTCCGAGCAATTTTACATGCAAATACTCTCTTAACACAGGACGTACATAAGCCACGTAAATTTATATATACAGTAATTAAACACCACTTTAATAAGTAATAAGATGTATTGAATATCTATTATTGGATTTATGGTTCTGAAGCGTCTAAAGGTATGATATTTTTTTTTCTCCCCCTTTTTTTTTTCCTTTTTTAGGAAAAAAGTAGAAGTTTAAGTATGTTTTAATTTTTTTATTTTTTCTGAATAAATAAGCATGAGGTTGAGTGGCTCGTGATTGATGGACGTTTCCATGCTCATCGCTCGCGACAACTGTATAGTAATTTGACTATATAGTGATATATTTCTCAAAATATAATATCTTTATTAGAATTTGTGTGTTTTGCGTGTATATATATATGGAATTGAACATTTTTTGTCTTTTTTTTTTTTGAAAAAGAACAAGTAATCCCTTATGAACTGGAATCGAGAACTTTCTTAAATCTAACTTTACCTTTCAATGCACATGTTTTGTCATCGTGAAGTCTATTGCAGTTACAATATTTAAACACGAAAGTCAGTGAAGATGTGCAATTTTTGACTTGAGAAGAGTAAATACGTATAGCTATAATATATTGTATAGAATACACACACTCACGTAGAGAAATCCGTAGCCTTCCCTTCTCAGTGCGCCCGAATCACAAGTCCAAGAAAGCGACACGAGAGCTCGCGGCAAGATTGCGTGATCTTTGTTTAGATCTCAGCGGGGCCCACGGAACAGCCCCCGCTGACGTCATCCGACTTAAAAGTACAACGAGGCGGAGTTAGCGGGTGGACCCGCTTTCTCAGCGGGTCCGCACCAACTCAATCCGTATCCATCATGAGTGACGCAGACCTTATCCATGTACGTGCGCCTCTCACAACTGGACACGTGGCGTACGTAGGAGGGCGTTGCACCCCGAAGCGGTGATTGCCCGCCCCTTGATCGGATCCCTATGACTTGATGACTTGAACCTCAAAAATGAAAAACAAAAGAAAAAGAAAAGAAAGAAAGAAAGTGAGTACAAAGTGTGAACTGGGTTCAGTACAAGAGTCTCACGAGAAGCAAGAAGAAAGAAAAAGTTGGCAGCCAATCCTTTTTGTCCATACATTAGTTTCGCTTTCTTTCTTCTCTCTAAACAAAAGATTAATGTTAGCATAATTGATATTTATATATTCAATAAACATATCAACGTAGGTACTAGATTAGATCACCTTTAAGATTCGTATCACTTAAATTAACATCATTGAGCTCACAACTCTAACTGCAACAAATGCTCTAGTTCGCATATGGTTGATTATTGAATTAAGAATAAGTTGAGACTTGTTCTGCTCTGCACAACGGCCGTTAGATAATCAATATACCAAGAGGAGAAGGGCCTCATGGAAGAAAATATCCTCTATATTCTATCAATAATATATATTACAACTGTAAGTAGAGAGAGAGAGAGAGAGAGGGAGGAGGGAGAGGGAGAGGGAGAGGGAGGAGGGAGGGAGGGAAGGCTGGTGTCTAACTTTAATTATAAGGTATGAGTACATTCTGACATGACTCATTTGGTTTGGTTTAGATTTGGTCATATGCACAAACATACGAATAAAGTTTTTTTTTCTAGAGAGAAAAGTATGTTTATGCTAACAGATATGTGGTTCATTGTATCTGAATTTCTTATACATAGGCATGTGGTTCATTGTATGATTTGGACGTGCATAATTTCCTTATTCTTTTCTCCACATGTTTATATATATTAATGTAATTGTAGAAATTCTCTTCTTCAAATTATCATGATATTAGAGCCTTTCAAAATTTTTCTTTCTTGAACAGAGTTCTCTCAGTATTCTCAAGCCTGCGAGCGCGGCCCTGGACAAAGGCTTGACGGAATGTATTCAAGAATTGTCATCTTTCCCTTGACAAGGACCCTCTAACCAATTAATGGTGCTCCACTTCAGACGTTAATGGATCTCTTTTAAAGGGTTTTTAGCACTTGCATGGTGTTCTTTGTACACAAGCAAAGAGTTCACACTTCACATGAAAGGTTATGATGTCGTTATTGGACACAATTTATAATAAAGAATAATTAGACCAACTCTCTATATATAATTAACCAAATAAAAACTAACCGTGTTTTTTGTCTGGTTTCTGCTCTCTACATATTTGGAACGAGGTTGGAGTTGGACTTATTTGAAATTTCAAGTCCGCGCAATTATTTATATGGGATTTAAAAATGGTATATAGCTTACATGTTCATATGAATTGACAATGACATACATACAGTTTTTTTTTTTTTTTTAAATACTGTATATATTCAAAATGTTACAGAATAATTGGCCAACACATATCAACCTTAATGTCATGGTAAGAATTAAGAAAATTTACATTTATTCGTGTTCTTACTGATCGAGCCTCTTTTTCTGTTTTTTTTAAAGAACTGAAATGTGGACTTCTTGTGCAATATTCAAGTTTATTTTAAGGTTGGGTACTGCCCCACTAAATTTTAACTTGGAAGATTGTAATACTATTGGGAATCCAGGCAATAGAGAAGAGGGACACCAGAGAATAGTCACCAATCACACGAACAAGTAAACAATGAAAAGAAAGAGAGAACACAAGATTTAATAAGGTTCGGCAATTTACCTATGTCCTCGAGGCAAGAGAAGAGAGCTCTTATTGAATCAATCAATTACAGGTTTCATGTTACAAATATTGGGAATAATACCCTTCTTTATATAGCCAAAATAACCACGAAGAAAAGAAAACCAACAACACCTAATTCGGGTCAGAAACGAATTCTGAATCAGATTTGAAAACAGAGCCGCTGCAGCTGCGTTAGTCGACTAGACTAATAACCCTTAATTGCTTCTATTAGTCACTAGGTATTTGGCCTAGTCGACTAGTCTGTAGTGAAACAGATTTGCCAACTCTCTGTTTGTATCATTCGTCAACTAGGCCATTGGCCTAGTCGACTAGGTTGGGTTCCTCCTGTGCACTTCCACCATTGATACGATTGATACACTCTCGTATTTTGACACCACTGATTGCATCGATTTTTGGCTAAACTCTAATAGAGTTTAAGAAACTCTATCGACAAGATTTTACCATCTTTCCCCACAATTCTCCACCTCGGTGAAGATTTCTCAAATCTTAGCCGAACACAACATAGCACCATGTTAACTCCAATTGGCTGCACCTTTGTGATTGCCTACGTACCCATATCCAACGGGATCAAGCTACACGTAGTTCATCCAAACGAGCTCCATCGAACTCAAGCAATTGTGACTAAATCTTCAGCAGTGAACCGAACTGGCTGAGGCATATGAGCCTCCTTATCAATACCGTCATGGAGAACAACAGCCTTCAATTTGAGCTTGTCACGCTCACCAACTTGAGATTCAAGCTTTTTCACCCATTTCGTGGATTTATATTGGTCCCAATAGCTGCAAATAATTTGACATTCTCATCAATGTTCAATCTGTTCAGCATCAAAGTTGGCTATGTGATTTCCACCTGGTGTCACATCCGATGAAGTCTTTATTGATACCGAATCAACTGGAGGTAGTGGAGTAGCATCAACCTCCACCTGCTGTAATACATTCTTGGTCTTTGTCCTCTTCACCCGCTGAGAGACAGTAGACTTCAACAATGAAGCCTCATCAAATGCGACATGCTTACTTAATACAATCTTCTTATTTTCGGAGTCCCATAACTTGTAACCTTTCATATTTCTCTTGACACCCAAAAACACAAACTTCTTTGCTCCTGGATTTATCTTGCCATCTTTGGCACTAAAGAAGGCCGGATTTTCAAATAACCGCAGTAAATTATAATCCTAGGCAGTTCCACCCAACCAAATATCCAATAGAGTTTTGCCTCCTATCGCAGTCGATGACAGTTTATTTATGAGATGGCTAGCATATACAATCGCCTCGCCCAAAATGATTTGTCTAATCGTACATTAGACGACACATACCGATACCTTCTCTAGCAATAAGCGGTTGATTTCCTTAACCAACCCATGTATTTCATTTGTGAAGTGAGTACCAATACCAGTGTTCTGGCCAAATTGTAGGAATTGGTTATTGTATTTTTCAACATTACCAATTTGAAGCTCCTTAGTTCTCCTATCAGTCTGTTTCTCCATCATATCCTTCCACTTTACCAACATACCTAGGGCTTCAAATCTTTGTCTCATGGGATATATCCAACAATGTCTAGATAAATTACCAATAAAAGAGGCAAAGTACTGATGACCTCCAAGTGATGCAGTCTTGGTATGTTCCCAAATACTTACGTAAACACAATTAAGAAGACCTTCCAAGCGGTGGCGTTACGTAAGATTTTCAATTTGGCCCAAAAATATATACCCTACACCACAATAAAATGGCTGAAATGGCTTTGTTATGGTACTACTTCAATTAAAATAGAGTGATAATTTAGTTTTTCATGTTTAATTAGCTTTTGAAATGCAACTTGACCATGGTTGGGTCCTAAGCATCTTTAGACAAGAATATTCTAATGCAGGGAAATGATTCAACTGCAAGAATATCTTATAGAAAACCTTAAAGAGAAATTTGGCCAACAACAGTAGGTTATTAATCCCCTTGCATCTTTTCCAACTTTTTTTGTTGACTTAAACCACCAACAATAGAAAAAAATTTCTCAACAAAAAAAAGGATATATATAGCTTGCAGGAAGCCCCAACACATTGCATCAAATAATGCAAGGGACAATGTTATAAAACTTGCCATATACTTTTTTAACCTTTTGAAGTGTAGAATCACAAGTCCACAACCAACACCTTCATAATTCAATGGCTATGAAGGGGATACGTTTTTGATTTTTTTTCTCTCTCGTAGAGGAAAAGCACCTTGCAATGGTCATTGGGGGTCGCTATCTCAAAGATGGCCACTAAAGGAGCAAATCCCCAAAGAAGAGATTTTGTAAAGGTATATTAGTCTATGTTGTGTGATCAATAGGAGGGGCCACCACTAACCAGAGAATGGACACAAATTTCCTCACTTTTATACTAGTTAATTAACAATAGATTAGTTCTTGTTTGTTGTCAGATTAGTTATGATCAAAAATGAGCCCTCTTGTAATTTTTTGTACTAAGGTGGCCTACACATGCTTGAACAACGTTTGCATGCCAATCTGAGACTCAATGGGGGTATTCAAACTTAGAGATTGAACATAAATTTTCTTTCTTGAGAGAGGTTGTTGGATCTAATCTCCTCATTTACCGTGGAAGCAAAAGGATGTATCAATTAAAATGCAGGCACACAATATAACTCTTTTTTTTTTTTTTTTTTGTATGAAAGAACTTTTTTGCCTCTCTGGTGGTGATGCAAACTGCAAACCTTTGGACTTTTCTCTTAGAAAGAAACCAAAATGTTTCTTGAATTTGTTAGTTTTCTTTTCTTCTTCTTCTTTTGGGGCAGACACTGAATGATTTTAGCTACGTAGCTCATCCCATTTTGATGACAGAAGACTCAGTGATGGGGGGTGATGATGTTAGGACTCATGACTCCAAATGCATCTCGGACTGCGACGCGACGATCAATGAGAGGCTGGGCCTCGTCAGAGAGGTGGGAAAGGGTTGCAACTGCTATGAAATCATGTCCTGAAAACTTGCAGAGAAAGGAGCTGCCTTCTCTCCATCAAAAGCACCATTTTTCAACTCTGGATTCAAGCTTGCTTAAATCACATTTTTGACTATTTTTAACCAAACAAAAGCCCTTTTTCCCCCCTTATGTCAAAGTTGTGCATGGTGGAAGAGTAGCTCTGACCCTTGTTCATATATGACTAAAGATTTTAAGTTAGGAAAATGATTTGAGCATCTATGAACATCTACAAGCCTCCATGTTACAAACATGAACAGTTGCACTCGTCATCAAACACCTTCTTTATGTAATAAACCTGATCAGTGAACCTACAAAATAAGAATAAGCAGCTAATCCTTGTGTCCACAAAAGCAACCAACAGTGATACCAAGAAACAACACCTGCGTGTAATCATATTCATCTGTTATCATCGCTATAACAAGGATTTATTAGTAGTTACCAAAAAGGCCCAGCTCAGGCGAAAGCGCGTGCAAAGAGAACAAGGCTGTTCGAGAAATCATATTCGAGTTTGTTCAAACAGGCGAAAATATGTTTTCCAGAAATCTTATAACAAAATAGTGCGTGCAAAGAAAACCTGTTTTGAAAATATATTTCTGGAACTATGCTTCAATTGATTTCCAAAAATGTCAAAAATAATCATACTTCTTTCATTAGGTTTCTCCATTATGCATACACCCTTGTGAACAAATACAGGGGGTGGGCAACACAGAAAACACACAGCACCAAAACTTGTATCATCTGTAGGATATCAGAGGAAAAGAATGAACAAAATACAAGGAGAAGAAGGCCTCTGGAGGTGGGATAAGGTATTTGCTACAAATGTGAGCACAAAAAATTGACAGGTATTACCTTCCTACAACTATATAGCTGCTTCCAACTGATCTGCATAACGTTGGAACAAACAACAGTTCAAGCTTTCTTATCAGACCGGCTGAGATTAAGATTGAACCACTTCTTCTTGTTAGATTTATCCTTTCCATCCACACTTCCATCCTCCATTGCTGGGCTGTCAACGCTGGCTTCATCATTGGGAACTTTGGTGCTGCAGCTGCCAGCACCAGAGCCTGCACTCCCACTTGAATTTTCAACGGGGCGGATGGTTGTAAAAGAGGAGTGGATACTTTCTCTTTCTTTCAGAAGTTCTTCTACCTGCACCATTATTTTGTTCAAACAGAAGCTATTGAAATCCAAAAGAAAGGATTCAACAAGAAATGATAAATTTTAAGAACAAAGGGATTTCAAAAGAACAAAAACAAAAGGAAAATCATGTCGACAAACAGAGGAAAGATATCTCCTGAATGCAAATGTCACTGGACATTGTTGCCACACTATCGAAGTGTTCAGTGGATGGACATTAAAATAGATGATCCACAAAATTCAGCTTGATCAACAATTTTCTAAAGTATAGAAGAATAAAAACTTCACATGTTCTAAGACTACTCACAGGTTCTCAATAAGATTAAAGTGAAGCAACCCAATAAGTTTGTGTATAGGTATTTATAAATCATAGTATCTACTACAAGGACATTGAGACCTGAGAGAAACATAAATGATAACAAGACAGGATGACCCTTTGACAATAGAGGTTCAACAAGCATTGGAAGTAAAAAAAGAGAACTGGGAAGCATGAAAGTTGTGAGACAGGACATGGAAATGATGCGACAACTGCAGCAGCACCCACAAAGCCTTTATCCCAATTTTTTGGGGTCAACTAAATGAATCCATTGTCTCTATTCAGCTCTATTGCAAGCTATTTCCTTTTTAATACTATAAACTATCATATTCTATTTAACCACGTCATCAATCCATGCCATATAGATCTACCAAAATATTTCTCCTTGATCCTTCAATACAAGCCTTGTGATCCTACAGCTCCTAACCAGTGGACTGTCTTCTCACATTTCACACATGCTTAAAGCATCTAAAATGGTCCTTCCTCATTTTGTCCTCAATTCATCTCTGGCTTCTCAGGATGCACTCATTTCTTGCACATGCCAATGTTTCACACCTTTTATTGAAATTTTAATTGGGGCAACATCGGTCACACTCCATCAAAATTCACATTTTAATGGGAAAATCAAAAACAATATCTATTTTTTTTGTTCTTTTACCGGATAGAAATCACAACACAAGATAAAGGGTCTAATTATTATTTTTCTCCACAAATTTTTAGCCAAAAAACCACCCCAAGTTCATGAAGCCGTAATCGCTAGTAATTGCCTGTCAGCCATACATAGTGAATTCGAACACAGGACTTGTTCACAACACCCCTCACACTATATAAGAGTTGGCCATGCCCAAAGTCATTACCTTAATTGCAAGGAAAGGATGCGAAGGTGGGCCTAGATATGGGAATAAAACTGTAACAAGGTAGGTTCTAGAACTCTGGAAGGTACGATTGAATCACCTGCTTTTCAAGGAGAGAAAATGTTTGTGCTTCTTGGATATTTTATTTTGACATTGCTTTGCACCCGAAAAGAAGACACGAAATGCAAAAGTTTCTTACAGTCAGTCGGCCGATAGATTAAAGAGAATCAACAACTTTAGTTCTGATCTGAGTAGGCTCAACATATAGAATACACGGTGCTATTTTTCCCATCCATTACCTTTCTTGAGCAGTCGCGGTCTTATATTAGTTGAGGCAAGATTTGAAGAAAAAATAATGTATGATTATATAGTTATATAGGTATTAATTGTATGATTTAAGATGATTGCATGATGTAACATAATTTATGTATATGATTTAAGATGATTGCATGATATAACATAGTTTATGTACTTACATCCAACTTTTCAATTGTACAATTCAATCTTGCTAAGGTTCATTTTGCTTCAGGCCACCTTTAGAATCTCTAGCCATTCAAACATATATCAATTTCTTTAAGGGTTAGAGCAAAGTTTCTTCAAAGAGGAGAAAAATATCTCATTTCCTCTAATAGACCGTCTAAAGCTTTTATCCTATCCTCACCCCTTCTCCATACCCTAAATGCCATATGGTTGAGACAATTATAATCTGTGGATCAATTTATCCAATTTGTCTATTATATTATTGAAAAATCATTCATTTAGTTCATTTTGCAATTGCCTGACACATTGGTGAGAAGGCTCTAAACTGCATGAGGCATCTATCAACAAATGTTTTTGGGCATTGGGATCATGGTCAATGGTAGGGGGCGTCCCCTGGGCAAGGTTTGACCTGAACCTGATCCTAAAAGAAACTTGTTTCATAGTTTTCCAGACCAAAGAAGTTTAGCTTGAAAAAGTTTAAATATTTAGTTTCTGGTTGGCTCTGGATATTATGTTTAGACCCACTCGAAACTGGACCAAACCCAACCAAATGATCTGCGACCCATGCCCACCAGATGTTCATAAGAGAAGGGAGAGAGTTAAACCCTTCTATTCATTAAATGAAGCTGATTGATCAGTGATCTCAAGGTGTGACTCACTGGTCTTCATCTCATCCAAGTCTCATCTCATCCTGACCAAACAGTCCTCTCTTCTCACTGACTTCTAGTGTAAATCCAGCAAAGCTACGTTTATCACTTTCTTAACAATGGACACATTATTTGGTCTTTTCAACTTCAGCTATTAATCAATGTTTGTACTTTTCATATATGAGATTTCTGCTAAGCTTTATGGACTCTGTTCCCCCTTTTTTTCAGATTTTTTGGCATAGTTACGTGATCGTATTGTTTTTACTTGATGCAGTTGCAGGTTTGTATCTTAGAAAGTATCTCCGGCATAGCCAGCAAATTTGCTAGGATCAGAACTCGATTAAACAGCAATTCCTGACCCTACCCGAATTAACCCGACCCAACCTGAGGAAACATGAAATACTCATGGGCAGGGTTTGGGCATTGTAGTTTTGTTACACAATTCTCATTGATTTTCTGGGCTGGCCAAGGAGAAGGCTCCAAAATTCGGGTTTGTGTATAATCTGGCCTCTAAATTCGACTCGACCCATTCACACCTCTAGTCAAAGGTGTGACAATATCCACTTAGTAGGGAAAATTGTCTCTTCCCGCATGTTTCATCAGGATCTAACCTACCTAGAGATATTTAGCAAGCATATACAAAGATATGGTATGACCTTCCGCCTATGCATCCAGGAGGCACAAAATAAATGTCCATTACTACAAAAAATGAACCAGTTGATGCATGTATAAATGGCGTCCATGTGACATGGTTTTCCATTATAGGTTTATAGGTATGTTACATTGTGTAGATAATGATAAATTGTGCGGAAAATCCATTAGAACCACGTGTGTTTCGAAGGTGGGAACAAACTTTATAGTCAGGAAGAACGAAACTTTATCCAGTGTACCTGAATGAGTATTCATGTGCACAAACAAGTAGTTTGTAAACTAAAATTACAACAAATGGGCGGCCATGAAGGTGAAGGAAATATAGTCTGAAAATTATGTCCAAAAATGTATAGTGATCTCATAAATCAAGAGAAAGACAATGATGTGCTTCCTAAAGGCAAGAAATATTAGCAACGCATAGCAGAACAATGCAATCAGAGAATCCACGACTATGCAGGTTGATTTATTTACATGCCATATTCAATAGGGCATGTACAAATGCAATAAGCAGTATCACAGCATAAAGTGAAATTGAATTCATAGGAAATTTAAGGATTTGTTGCTATCAGTGATTCGGACACGACTCGGCCGAGTCGTATCCGACTCGGCCATCAAGGAGACGACTCGGACGCCCGAGTTGAAGGGCAGGTGCCGAGTCGACCCGAGTCAGGTCTGACTTGGAGTCGACTCGGTCAACTCGGCCGAGTCTTACGCGACTCGGCCGAGTTGACCGAGTCGACTCCGAGTTGGACCCGACCCGGGACCCGTGATTCGCGAACATAAAAGGAGAGTCTCTCTCTCTCTCTTTCACGCTGCCCCCTCTCTGCGTTTCTGAATCAGAAAGAAAAAAAAACCCACGCCCCTGTCGTCGTCGCCGTCGATCTCTCCCCCTCGCAGGTACCTCTCTCTCTATTGATCTCTCTCCCTCTACGTCTCTCTTTCCGTCAATCTCTCCCCCTTTCTGTCTTCGTCAATCTTTCTCCCTCTCTCTTCCTCTGTGTCGCTTTCGTCGTCGATCTCTCTCCCTCTCTCTCCGTCCCTCTTTCCCTCTCTTTCCCACTCTGACTCCGTCGATCTCTCTCCCTCTCTCCCTCTGTGTCTCTCTTTGTCCCTCTCTCCCTCTCTCTGTCTCTCTCCCCCTCTCTCCCCTCTGTTCCTCTCTCTATCCCTCAGTGTCCCCCTCTCTCTCCCCTTGTGTCTCCCTCTCTGTCTCCGTCTCTCTCTTTCCCATTTGTTCCTCTCCTCTCTGTTCCTCTCTCTCCCCCTCAGTCCCTCTCTCCCTCTATTTCTCTCCCCCCTGTTCCTCTCTATCCCTCAGTCCCTCTCTCTCCTTGTGTTCTTCTCTCCGGTTTTAATTATTTGAGTTTGTTTTAATTTAGTTAATTTTAGTTTTAATTTAATTTAACAGATAATTTTTTAAATTTCAGTATGGCTCCAAAACAACGCGATATTGGATGGAAACATGGTACCCCTGTTGGTGGAAGTAGAAAACTTGTGAAGCATAATTATTGTGGGAAACAAGTCTATGGTGGTATCACTAGATTGAAGCAACATATAGTACATGTATCTGGCCAGGTAGGATGCTTGCGAGTATCAAAAGAGGTATCTCAAATAATGAGACATCTTTCTGAAGGTAATAAAGAAGGAGCGACTTATGAGATCTTTAAGTGAGAAAGATTTTTGATGTGACTGATGAAGATTCTGATAATGAAATTGAAAAAGTTGGTACTTTAAGAGTTGAAAGAAGACAACTAAAATAAGGTATGAAAGAAAGTCGTGAAATGGTTTGGAGACGCAGGAGTTGATATTGGTGGCAGTAGTTCGCAGCCTTCAGGATCAGGGATTAACTGTGAATTGCGTCGGAGTATGACTACGAGAGAAGCTGAAATTTCAACTCGTGGTATTAATCCTTACATGTTCCCAACAAAACAGAAATCAATCAAAAGCATGTTCTTAACTGAGAATATTAAAAAGGCTGAAAAATCCATGGCGAAATTCTTTCATTACAATGCAATACCATTCAATGCAGCTGATAGTGGTCCTTACTGTCAAGCCATGATTAATACTATCGCGGAAGCAGGCCCAAGTGTAAAAGGCTCTACAGGGTACCAGATTGGAAAAAATATTTAGAGAAAATGAAAAAAATTGAAGTATATATTGCTTCAATAAAAACAAAATGGCCGCAGTATGGTTGCACGATCATGTGTGATGGCTGGAGTTCTCGGAATAGAAAGCTTATTGTTAATTTCATGATTTATTGTGATAGAAGCATGATCTACCAAACTTCTGTTGATACTACTAATATCTCGAAGATTGCTGATTATATATTCTCGCTAATGGAAAAAGTTGTTGATGAAGTTGGTGAAGAAAATATCGTGCAGGTTGTAACAGATAATGAGATAAGTTTCAAAGCAGCCGGTCACATGTTGATGGAGAAGAGAAAATATTTGTTTTGGTCTCCCTGTGCAGCACATTGCATTGATTTGCTGCTTGAAGATTTGGCTCTGTGAAATCAGTTAAGGAGACATTAGATGATGTTAAGATGATCACATCATTCATTTACAATAGCCTTAAAGTGGTGAATTTAATGAAGCTATTAACCAGAGATAGAGATTTGTTGAGACCAAAGTATAACACGATTTGCTACCGAGTTTATTTCTATTGAAAGCCTTATTCGCTATGAGCAAGATTTGAAAAGAATGTGTACGACTACCGAATGCCGTGAATTCAACAAGGAAAGAAGTAGAAGAAGTGTGCGAGATAAGATTTTTAATCTCATTCTGACTGACCGGTTTTGGAAGAAGGCAAGAGAGGTCCAAAATATTATGAATCGTCTTGTTAGAGTCTTGAAGATAGTGGACCAGGATAAGAAACCTACACTATCTATTATATATGAAGCTACGGATAGAGCAAAATTGGCTATAAAGACATCAAATAAGAACTGAAAGAAGTACTGAGATATCATTGATAGAAGATGGGAGGGACAATTGCATAAACACTTGCATGCTGCTGGTAATTCATTTGCTTAGAAATCATATTTGTTGACTAGAAATTGAAACTGTCATATCATAACAATCATGTGCCTACATTATTACAGCGTATTTTTTAAATCTAGCACTCCAACATTCAAAAAACTTTTCTACACATTCAGAAGTGAGAAATGGATTAAAGAAGTTTATTAAAAGATTGGAGCCGGATTTGAATAAACAAGCAAGAGCTATTAATGAGGAAATAATAATTTATTTATTTCATCGATATAATGTTATGCAAATATTAACACTTATGATGTGTATTCTCACAGATAAAATTATTTGTGAATGGAGTTAGAGAATTTGGAAGCTCACTGACTAGAAGAGCAGTGCAACAATCTCTTCCAGCTGATTGGTGGATTAATTATGGCGAAGAAGCTCCCAATCTGCAGAAAATTGCTATCAAAATTTTAAATCAAACATATTCTTAATCGGGTTATGAAAGAAATTGGAGCACGTGGTCACTGATTCATACAAAATTGCGCAATCGGTTGGTAATGAACAAGTTGCATAAACTAGTATTTGTGCATTATAATATGCGGTTGCAAGTAAGAAACTTAACATGCATGTGACACTGATGATTATTACAACCCAATTGATCTGAATAATATTTTCAATATTGATATTTTGGATGATTGGATTCGTGAGCGAGAACAACCGATGTTACCACCAGATGACTTAGGTTAGTTGGATGAAGGTATTCGTCGTAGTGACGAAAGTGGCGGTGATGGCAACGACGATGGTGATGGCGGTGATGATGACGGCGGTAATGGCGGTGATGGTGTGATGATGATGACGGCGGTTAAAGAGGTGATGGTGGTAATGATGAAGAGACTCATGGTGTTGGTGGAAAGCCAACGAGGTGGTGCTATGACATGAGATTCAGAATATTATGCCACACAAGATACAGATCATGGAGCCCGGGCGGGGATTTCGCAACAGCGTAGGCATTTAGATCGGTTGGTCGATTTCAGTTCTAGCGATGATTATTCGAGTGGACATGAGAACTACTCATGTAGTCATCATAGTCTTGAAGGCCATTTACAGGAGTTGGGTTTGACATCTGACCAATATTCTAGCACTGGTGAATATTCTACTAGCAGCACTGAATATCGAGGTTTTGGGTATTATCACCATGAAGTTGATATTGCACAATCCCTACTGTCATATTACTCTGATGATAGATCCTCTGGCCAATCATCTCAGCCTACATGATCTCACCCACAAACATATTATTATCCTTATAGAAACTATATACTTGGTTTCTATACTTATCGCGGGGATGATGATAATGATGATTTTGTGCCTCCTCGTAATTCAATGTGGAAATGACTATATTAGCAAGTACTTATGAATTATTTTGTGCAATTTACTATATTATGCATGTATTTTGATATCTTTCTACCGACGACACTTGTATTTATACTTTCACTTTATGTTTTGAGTGCTAGGTGATATGTTTTGAATGTGATATATGAATTTTGATGTCTACATTTTTTTACGATTTGTCATGATTTTTTCATAAATTTTTTAACGTTCTATGTAGCGTTTTGCGCGTATCGTCCGAGTCCGATCCGAGTCGCCGAGGCCTATCCGTCTCGGTGCCGGCCAAGTCGGCGGCCGAGACCGAGACTTTGAACCATGGTTGCTATATGAGACTTTATGGTGTTAAAATAATGAATGAATGTCTAGTTTATTTTTTTAAACATCATGTAAGCAAAACAGAAATATCATGCGAACAAACTCATACATTGTTCATCATAAAAACTTGTGAAATCTTCACATACCATAGACTCAATACAGTAAGCATGAAACTACAATGAGTGCAGCAATTTGAAAGATTAGACATCATGGTAATAAATTAGTTACTTCATATTTTATCCACTAAAACAAATTTAGTCAGTATCTTCAACTTAATCATTCCCAGTCATGTACATTTACACTCCGTTTCTGTGTACACTGTCTAGACCTCTGTTTACCAAAATCATAAGGAACTGATACGAGAATTACACATTGCTCCTTTAGATCTTTATTTAATTAGTTTTTGTGTGTGTGTGTGTGTGCGCGCCCTGTAAATGTTGTATATATGTTAATTAAGGTTCTGAGTTTACTTTGACCATAATCTGCAACTATTGAAAGGCTTAGTTATATTTAGTAATGACAGATACCACACGAGAGAGAGAGAGAGAGAGAGAGAGAGAGAGAGAGAGAGAGAGAGAGAGAGAGAGGATGTTTTGTGCCTCTTCGAAATTCCCTCATGAAATATAAGAAAGAATATGGCTATTGGAGATGTTTATATTTCCAGTAGAGCCATCCATTCACCAAGATAAAAGGCAGACAGCTGAAAAAGTCTGCCTCTGTAGATCAGAGGCTGCCGGCCATCAATTTGAAGGTTAAGGGTCTCCAGAGATTAGTGGCCCCAAACCTCAAAGGCAGAATATTAAAATTACAAAATCGCAAAACTAAACCAAAAGAAAGTTACTAAAACATCAATAGTCCATCAGTCAAATTTCCTTTATTTGCAGAAGCTAATTAGAAACAGAAAATACCATTTTTAAAAAACAGTATTTCACTTAATATGACTACAGGTATGAAGGAAGACATACAGATTGCTTTTCTTGGTTAAGTTTTGCAACCACTTCGTTGTAGCGTGACAATGCCTGCACAAACATTTGTAAGCAATTTATAGGTTTCTAACAGGCTGCAAATGAAACTAGGAGATGTAGAATTCTCACTTTTCTGTATTCTACTTCAAATTGGCGTAAGTCATTCCTCTTTGCTAATATTTGAGCCTCAATCTCCTTTAGCTTCTCAGTTGAATCCTCAAATGATTTTGCAAACATAGCCTCAATAACATAAGTGGCAGGCTTGAAAAAGTTGTCACCTGGAGAAATTTCAGAAAAAGAAAAGGGAATGACATTTCCTCTAAAGTAGTGTAAACTTCCGAGTAGAAAATCAGAAAAGAAGTAAATATACAGGCTAGCACAAACCATAAACAGCAAAAACGTGGGTGCCTGCTTTTAACTCAGAGACTTCACAAGGCTGGAGACCATCCAACCTTTTGAAGAAAGCATTGCCAGGGTCTTTTGCCATTGCTAACTGCACCAGTAAAGATTGAAATTTTTAACACTCAAACCACAATGTTGCTTCCACACCATAAAATAAGTGTAGGTAATTATTTGAAAATAATAGAGCCCACATACCGCATTCACTGTTGAATCCATATGGTAAACCTGAAAATGCAAGAAAAACATCCCTGCTGATGTAACCTTGCGGTCTTCTCACTGTCTTCCTGTAATGAAATTCACTAGATATTAGAGTAACTAGATTAATTCATGAGAATCATTAGATACATTTTGGTACCTTGTCAGTGTTTTAAATGTCGGATATCAGGGAATGTCGGATGTCGTAATCGGATGTCGGATTTCGGATTTCGGAGATATTTCGGGGCCATTTAGTAAATTTCGGACGTCATGACGGATAACAAATATATATCCTAGATGTCTTAAAATGTAATTTAAAAATTCTTATCAAGGTAATACATACACAACTTATGCAACACTACATAAATATGTTTAGGATATGTATAATTAACTTAAACATTTTGCATATATTCACTATTCCTTTGTTAAAATTTCTCAATTGCTCTAACTTCCAAGACCAATCAACATATTGGGTTTTTCCCAAAATGTCGGCCGACATTTCGGGAAAATGTTGGCCGACATATCGGATTTTTCCCGAAATGTCGGCCGACATTTTCTATAACGCCATTTCAAATGCGGGTGGGAATGTCGTGGCGGTGAGGGCTTGAAAATGAAATGTCGGCCGACATTTTGGAAATGTCGGCCGACATTTAAAACACTGTACCTTGTATGCAATATTTTGACATTTGGTTGCATTATCTATAGGATTTTCGATCTTGTTTATGGGTATTTTGGACCTGGTTGTGAGATAATATTTGGTTCCGATGATACTAAAGAAATGAATGGCTAAACCAAAGTTATGAAAAGATCGTTGAAATTTTAGATATAAAGAGATTAAAATTTATTTCGTTAGTTTCAAATATTCTCAAGAATTGCTTGAACAGTATATCTTTTTTTTTTCCAGCATGTATTATATGTGTGTCTAGACACACACATGTCCACTTGGTGAGTTGTGCAGCTCATTCCATTATTTCTTTCGAAGATTACATGTAATATTTGGTATTGGATTTTACGGGATAACCTGCAAGGGTCGGCATCAGCTTATTAGGAGACATTTATTTGCTTTAAAATGTTTGAGGTATTGATTAGGAATATTTTACATTTTCTAATTCATGTATTGTGGTCAAACAATTGTACCTGACTGTGAACTGGGTAGATATTAAAACATTTAGTTATGATTTAGGTAGTGCTTATTAACATTAAGTGCTGAGAATATTTAAGATCTATGTTGTGAAATAATGCTTTTGTTATTCTTATATGTGATAATATTTGGATATTGGAATTTTGTTATTGTTAGCGCAAATGATGCATCATTTATACCTTTGGGTTCAATGTTACTGTCTAAGTATGAGGAATCTAAATAGGAGGTCATGTACCCTAAACCTTTATGCTCCATGTTTTGGCCGTTAGTTCTTTACATAACCTGATGTGATAATGTGGAGTGTATTGCCGGAGATTACAGACTTTTACAAAAGAGAAAAAAAATAGGAAACCACATTTCTTGTGCCTACACTGCAGATCAGAATGCGACGGTTGTGTTCTAGAATTTTCTCACAGTTTTGAATCATCTCCTGTTTCGAATGAGTTTTGGACCTTTGTAATGTGAAATGCAACAAAACTTAATCCATCTAACATAGTCCCAGGTTCTCAAGATTTCTTGACCATTCTCATTCATACATCCATGTAAATATTCTTTTCCAATAACCTTTATTCCAAGCCTCACCGATCCCTACCCAACCAGTCCCTTACATATTCATGCTCTGTCCCTGTTATGCTCAATTTGAGGGTGGTTCCAGAGGGATCCACCATGGATCCTTTGACACCCACAAGGGTCACGTGGATGGGTGATGACCACATTCAGCGGAGACATTAAGTTCAACGAATGTGACAACATTTAAGTTAAACATACTATATCTCCATCACTTCAGGATCAATCTTCAGATAGAGATTCAGACTTAATGCAAAGAGAGGCATGTATCCTCCATCTCTAGCGGTACATGAGTGCATCCGAGTCTACCAAGGGTGATCCTTGTACTAACATACTTGCTCAAGAAGGAACATTCCATAGATTGCAGGACAGTTCTGAAAAAGGGGTATTACAGGCAATGGAAACGTAATATTAGGTGGAACACTCAAATCCAGATCAAGGTTAGCACAAAGCAAATGTGTCATGAATACACAAGAAAAAGGTAATACAAAGGTAATACCGTCAACGCATCAAACATAATGCTCAGAAGGTTAACAACTTGACATAGATGCATCACTCATCACTCTTTTGTCTTGTCATGCTTTTGTTTTTAACCTCCAGCTCCTTTGTATATTTCCCTCCAGGTTCAGTAAGCTACATCTCATCTTAAATGGAAAAGGACAAACTAAGAAAAGATAAAGGCAGAAATCACAAATGAGTAATACAATGTTAAACCAGTGATTGCAAAGAATCCAGTAACCCTAATATTGCTGCCATGGATGGCTGGCAACTACAATAGCGTGATATAGAACAATGTTTAAAATAACGATAACGTAATGATAACGTTTTTCTTCTGTTACGTTAATATAGGTTATAACGTAACGCATAACGTAGGTTACGCGATTTAATATTTAATTAATAAAAATAAATATATATACTATATTTAAGATTTTTTTATAAATAAGAAAATAATTTTAAAAAAAACAAGTCTCACAACAATGTTTAGCAAGTATCAGAATAATTTTTCACATTCACAAGTTATAATTCATAATTTCATCTACACAAATAACAATTTGATTCACATATTTCATTATATTTTATAATTTTTAACCAGGCTATTCAATCTACACACTCATAATTTAATCTACAACAATTCATGATTCAATCATAATTCATAATTTTTAGTTATGTTATTCATTATAATTCATAATTCAATCTACAATATGCTATTCAATTAAACCCCCCGTGTCCTTCACTCTCTCCGATATTTATCCCTGATCTCTCTGCGCTCTCTCCGATCTCCCTCTGCTCTCTCTCCCCCTCCCGATCTCTCTGCTCTCTCTCTCTCTCTCCCGCGATCTCAGAGAGGGTGATCGGGGCGAGAAAGTAGAGAGAGATCGGGGGGGAGAGAGAGATTGGGGGAGAGAGCTTACTTGTGCTTAGAGATAGAGAGCCACTGCCTGGAGACGACGCCAGCGAGAACCACTACGACAGATATCCATCAGAGGAAGGTCTTTTCTTTTACTGTCGATGGGAGGTATGTCTTCTTCTCGGCGCCGACGAGGACACGACGACAATGTTGCAGATAGGATGAGCAAGCGAGCGAATTTGGGGGATTTTTTTTTGTCCTAGGCCGAGAGAGTATGAGGTTATAAAAAGTCGACTTGCACTGTAACGTAGGTTTCGGTGCGTTATATTAATAACGTAACGTAACGTAAGTTACGAGCAAAATAACTATAGTTATCAAACATTACGTTTTTTACACCTGTTACATAACGATTGGTCAGCGTTATGTTATATAACGAGTTATAACGGGTTATACAACGGGTTTTTTAAAACACTGATATAGAATGCTTTCTTGAATGGGGCAACAGAAGGAGTTCATATGTTCCTATCAGTTGACTTCACCCCGAGGACAGCAAGTGGAAAACTTCTGCAAGTTAAAGAAGGTGCTATATAGGTCGAAGTATATCCTTGGTATTGGGATGAGAACCTCAGCAAGGTGATCTAGAACTGTGTTCTCTCGAAGTAGTACTGATTAGTTTTTGTTTGTTATATGGAAATTGTTGAGTAATAAGAATAATTCCCTAGAGAATTAGAGGCTGCAGAGATTCTTAAATTTTAAGTTAAAGATCTTGATAAACACAATATTTCTGGAGCGTCCCAAAGAAAGTACAGTCCGGACCTACATTAGATAGTCGGATGTTGCGCAACAAACAAGTTGATATACCAAATGACCCCAAATGAAATTTGTGTGATTATGATCGTTTTATGTGTACCAATTTTTTGGAGATATCAAAGTAGGTTATCATACATGTCTAAAGAACCAGAGAGGCTGTTATTCCCCATATTGTAAAGTGATATGACTGGAAGCCTGTAATAGGCAAGTACACGTCCACACCATAAGGGCTATTAGCTACCTAAACAGGTGCCTATGAAGAATTTGTTAACTATAAAAACATGGGCCCATTTCAGAGGCAAACTGGGTTAGCTCTTATATCCTTGGTGCTCTGAATACCATGATTGGAAGAAATATAATAAAATTGAGTAGTGAGGAACCTAAAGTTGCTTATTCAGAGTAGACAGGAGTACTGATACATGAAAATAGCATATCAGAATTACGATACCTAATGATCCTATTGAAAAGGAGTCAAGTTCATGATGCCAATGAGATGGTGTTCTAATAACAGGTCAAGAATATTACAAAAGTGGTCCAGTTCAGCAAAATAGGACAATGCAACTAAATTTCTTGCACTTTATATGAGTTGTATCAGCCTGCACTGTGGTCCTGCTAGCATCAATTAGCTAGTGCCCCCTACCAGGGGTTGGGAGCCTCAGTTTCAGCCTATATTTTTCAATGAGCGTGATTGATATCCATGCTCCACGTGAAGATGTTAGAATATGACAGGGCATTCTCATAAAACTGTGTATTGGAGGTTGTTAGGCATCATACCCATCTGTCAGTTGAGTAGACGCCCCAGCTAGTACTTTCACATGACACCAGTTCTACTCCTAAAATCCTAGCTACAGAAAAGTATCACAAAGCAATGTCACAAGTACATTTTAACCTTCATGCTTCTAGGGAATGTGTGCAAGTCAACTCGTCTTGAGTGATATTAGGACGAAGAGAGTGAATTAATACATGCAGAGGATTTTCTTGAGACCAAGTAAATTCATTCATGCACACTGCCATCAGCAATGAATTTCTTTGGGTAAAACTATGACAACCAAAATGATGCATGCGTTCATGCCTATAACCAGGATAACTGAAGAGATATATTCTTAATCAAGCAAATGAGAAACTAATATAAGAAGAACAACCAATTTACTATCAGTTACTTGTAGCGGGTAAAAAATATTACAATAAGATTGGCATAAACAGATAAGAGATCTGGAACTGGTTGATGTCTGTACGGCTCGTCAAAGAAAAAGAGTCATAATCACCATGCAGTCTATAGAAATATTGTTTTCTTTAATAATTATACTGAAATACTCTTCATAAGACCAAAGCAAGGTCAAACGTGTATGTTTAAAACATGAGCTTTTATTTCAAAGTTCTACGTATTTTAGACAACATGTATGCTAATAGTTGTTGATTGTCAATGATACAATGCCTTGTGCCCTACCGAGCAATCTGCAGAACCCATATGGTAGAGTTCATGCAGAGGGCCTTGGTACAGCAAATTAGAAACCAGATGATAAGAGTTTATATGAGGACTTCAGTACAGAAAATTCAAATTTTTGGGGTACGAAGGCTTCTTGGTAGCAAATAACTGAGCGTTAGCTTCCGATGACCCAAAGTAAAGGTGCAAAGTACCTACTTTTGCATATGTCACAAAAAGTAATGAACATTAACATATAGAGAAATCCACGAGAAAGGAGGTAGCACCTATATTTTCTATATCTACAGAGACGACAGAGAGAGAGATACCTAACTGTTGTTATAACCTTCTTAATAATTAGAACAAGTAAATAAAAGTGATGAAAACAGCAAAATAAACTAGTTGTAATCACCTGTAAAGCTAATCCATAACCTCCATTTGCCTCTTGTTCAAAGTAAAGAAGCTGCGACAATAGTAAAAACAATTTAGATGGCACTGCTTGTTCTAGAGAAGACTTTAAATAAGTGGCCCAAGAATGACAACTAAAAGCACACAGACGAAGAAAACACTAGGACATAAAATCAGTCCTCAACATCATACCGCAAAGTGTCTTGCCCATGGACTAGAATTTCCTCTGAATATATATGTACCTTGAATTTACTTTGAGCAGCTGAGGTAACTCTAACTACTATTCCCGACTGAGCTTGTTGATCATTTATTGTTACACCAAAGAAATGAGCGCTCTGTTTCTCGACCTGAATTAGAAGAGAATGTTTAGAGAGAGAGCAAGAATAAGACAGCATCATTCCAGAACATATATTAGCATGAGTACCTTCCCGCTGAAAGATGTACCTAGAGGAAGAGGTCTAACTGTGACAGTTCCATTTAGAGCTTCTTCAAGAAGAGTAGCAGAAATAGTCGTTTTTATTGGAACTCCCAGTTTACTAAAGATGTCAATGAGTCAGATATAAACTTCCATGACCATAAAAACGATAGTTAAAGTTTAACTTCATTCACCTGAATAGCGCTGCGAACACTGTATTGACAGTACCCAGATTAGACAAGTCAATCTCCATATCCATGCCTTCACCTTCTATAGCCTAAGATAAAATACATCATTAAAATAATGCTATAGTATTTTATGAATTAAGTAGGGAAAAAAATGCTCTGAATGTCAGTTTGTTTGCAAAGCCATAAAAGGATATGTGATGCAACTTACAACAACGACGACAACAACAAAACCTTTATACTAAATTTTTGGGAATATGTGCTGCAACTTATACATACATTATGAGCTGAGAAAGAGGTGATTACTAACAGACTTCTAGGTATCCTCTTATTAAGAGACCCATGATCTATAGCTACCAGCAACCTATGATTACTTTAATTATGCTATGATAAACCAATACCTTCGAGTAGTAATAAAACCATTTATTGTATTTACAGTGCTGGAACTCTGAATACTGATTCATGGAAGTATTCAGCCAGTAATAAACATTAATAGATGGACATTACTAGCTTGAAGAAAATCCAGTGATGCAACTCTTAGTAGCCTGAATCATGTATCTCACATTTAGCAGTTGGCACTTACTCGTGGTCTATAAATTACGTCATGCTTCAGTTTCCTAATCCAGGCTACTTCTCATAGTCTTATCCTGTTGAATATTGTAATAAACATGCTGAGGTATTCAACCAGTAATAAAAATTAATAGATAGCCATTACTAACTTGAAGAAAAATCTAGCAGTGCAACTTTTAGTGGTTTAGCGATTGGCACTTACTCATGGTCTATAAATTACATCATGCTTCAGTTTTCTAATCCAGGCTATTTCTCATAGTTTTATCCTGTTGTGTATATGCATTGTAGTGGTCAAAATTATGACCCCCTGCAAGATTGCGACACCTGGAAAGTCTAGCAAATCATAAAATCACAAGACTCAAGTTTCATCTAACAACTTTTAGTGGCGTGAATCAAGTATCTCACATTTAGCGATTGGCACTTGCTCATGGTCTATGATTACATCATGTTTCAGTTTTCTAATTCAGGTTATTTCTCATAGTTTTATCCTGTTGTGTATATGCATCATAGTGGTCAAAATTATGACCCCATGCAAGATTGCGACACATGAAAAGTCTAACAAATCATGAGATTACAGAATCCAGTTTCATCCAACAGCTCATCCGTCCACCTGGCTGCCAGAGCGGTTACAACTACTAGGCACGTGGGGCTACAATTGCGGATCCAAACTTATTTATCGCCAGCCGGCACTACTCCGACAATCACGAGCCATTTAAACCAATTACAGCTGGGGCGTTACACAGTTACGATCATGGGCAGATTCAGAGGCAGAAACCTCAGAGGTCACGATTCAACTAGCTATCCCTCAGCTATAAAAGTCAATCTCTTCTTCCTAGCAGAGGATCGAACCCTAGAGAATTGAATCTGTAACAGAGTGCTGAGAACTCCCTGTAATCCCTTTGATTTAGTAGAATCTCTCTCTTTACACCGTGATTTCCCCCTTTGCGAGTTTTTCACGTAAATTCTCTGGTATTTGCATTACTTTACTCTCTCTTACAAATTGTTTGTAAATAAATTTCACTAAGGAATTTATCTTTACATTTTGGTGCTTTCATTGAGATCTCTGAGTCAATACTCGAAGTTCTCCCATCCTCAAATTCTGCACAAACCCTCCTCAAAAAGCTTCGTCAACATCAGATATGGCTCCTCCCAAGAAGAGCGCCTCCCAGGCCGCTACCACTGCTAGTGCCAAAGACAAATCAGTGGTTGCTGGTGGGCACGGGGGTCGTCCACCCTCATTCCTGCCCAGACGTTCACATCGAAGACGTCGGCGAAGAGCACCCTTCCTGAGCTACCACGCCCGAGGTGGGGACCAACCAGTCCGAGACACGGCTCCCGAGATAACTTCTCCAAATGCTCGCCAGCCTCCAGAAACAATTGAATGAGCAACGGGCGGAGGCGATTCGTAAAGGTGATCAGATTACGCTAGAGAGACAAGACAGCTCGTGTCCAAAATCAGCTCCTCACCCAAATTGAGATCCTCCGTAGATCTCAACCCTCTGGGTGCCTCGAGGGGAGGGTTCCCAAGATTCTCTGTCACCACCTCTATCGGCAGGGACCGCTCACACCGAGAGTAAACGAAAGCACGACAAATCACTCTCCCCGAGTGGCAATCAGCACTCCGAGAACTCGGATCGCCCAAATCCTAAAGACTCCCCGAATGGAGGATATCGAGGAGATCGTTCAAAAGCAGTTGAGAAGGCCAATCAACTTCTCCAGAAGGAGATGGAACCTTACGGGTTGAACGTCCTCAACTCTCTGCTTTCAGAGGGGATCACCTCTCACCGCTTCCCGAGGAAGTTTGTGATGCCGAACTTTGAATGCTACTCAGAACCAACCGACCCCATCCAACATTTCCACCAGTACCAGGATAAGATGGCGGTTCACTCTTGTGACGACCTGCTCCTGAGTCGTGTATTCCCATCCAGTCTCAAGGGCACCGCCTACGACTGGTTCTATTTGCTCCCGAGACAATCTCTTCGGAACTTCGGGGAGGTGAAACAGGCCTTCTACCACGAATACGCTTCCCAATGGGAGCTGAAGAAAAACAACAATCACCTCCTTACCATCATGATGAAGCCCGGGGAGAGTCTCAAACAATATGTTAGTTATTTTCATAGCCAAATGGCTCTGGTATATAACTGTAACGACGACGTTGCTGTCGTCGCGTTCATCTGTGGGATGCACATCACCTACTCCTATAAACATCTGGTGAAGCACGAAGCCACCAAGACGAGGGACATTCTCGTCCGCACCTAAAACTACATCCAAATTGAAGATACTACCCGGAGTTCTGCCAACTCTCCCCCAAGCGAGGGAGAGAATTGGAGAAACAGAAGGCGCAACCTGGTCCCCCTAAGAAGATTCCAAGCAATCGGAGTTGTCAACAAGCAGGCTCAGAACCTCGCCAAGGTCCACGGGGAAGAGCCAACCTCACTCCGTACAAAATCCCCATAGATCAGGTATACAACGCCATCAAGGGCCAGGAGATCGTCAGGCACCCGAGGTCGCTCCCATCTAACCCAAAGGGACCAGGAGCCGGGGAGTATTGCACTTTTCACGATAGTATGAACCATCGTACCGTGGACTGTCGTTCTCTCCTGAGACAGCTCCAGGAACTGGTGAATCAGGGGCTATCTTCAAGAATTTATCCTCAACTTTGGACAGCCGTCGGAGACTAAGGTGAGGAGGGACCCCTCCCAGGTCCCACAGCCGGAGAGCCAAGCCATCCAGTATCGGAAAATCGACGTCATCTTTGGTGCCTCCCAATCGAAGACACCACCTCTCGGAAAGTGTCATTTACATCAACGACGCCCGAAAGAGCAAATACCTCACGGTGCTAACTGGCCCACCATCGGCTCCGAGCAAGCCAATATTGTTCTTGGACTCTGACGCATCGACTGTGCACTTCCCGCACAACGATGCTTTGATCATCATCATGCTCACCGGTAACTGCCGAGTGTCTAAGATCCTGGTCTACAAGGGAAGCTCCGTCAACATTATATAAAGGGGCGCCCTAAACAGGATAGAGGATACTTCAAAAACCGTCCGAGCGATGATCAGTTCTCAAACCCAATCTCATCTGTATGGGTTTGACAAGAACAAGACGCGCTCCCCGGGCACAATTTTGTACCCAGTATGTGCGGACCCCTACAACGTCATCACTGAGTTCTACGTGGTGACGTGGAGTCTCTCCATAACGCAATACTCGGGAGACCCTGGCTTCATATGCTGAAGACTGTGTCATCCACATATCACCAACTAGTATGATATCCCACCTCCAACCGGGATGACCATCATCGGAGGAGATCAGGCCGCGGCTAGAACCATCTCTGATGTCGCTCAGAAGAAGTGGGGCTGAAAACCAAAGACTGCCAAAGCAGTCCCTGAGGAGAGCCTACCCAAGAAGTGGAAGCTAATTGCTGTTGAATAGCAATCACAGTGCGGTGGCAGCCCTGACTCCAAATCTTCCTCTGAATCAGATGATCCTGACCACAAATCAGAGGAGGCCGAGATGTTCCTTGCGGACTCAGATCACCCAGAGCGAGCTCTTCCGAATTGGCATGAAGCTTTTTGCCCGAGAGAAGAGCTAGCTCAAGAAGTTCATATCCGAGAATCTTGACGTGTTCGCTTGGTCTCCGATTGATATGTTCGGAGTGGATCCCTCCGTCATCTCCCACAAGCTGTTCATCCTCTTCGAGGCAAAACCAGTGAAGTATAAGCCGCGTAAGATGAATGCAAAACGTCTCCGAGTCCTGAGCGATAAGTTAACCGTCTCGTCATGGCCGTCTTCATTCGAGAGACAATTTACCCAGACTGGCTCACCAATCCAGTTCTAGTGAAGAAGAAGAATGAAAAGTGGAGAGTCTGCATCGACTTCACTGACTTAAACATGGTCTGCCCCAAAGACAGCTTCCTGCTACCCGGCATAGATCAAATAGTCGACGCGACAGCGGGCCACGAACTCTTCAGCTTCATGGATGCTTACTCGGGATACAACCAGATCAGGATACAATCAGATAAGGACAAGACAGCCTTCACCACCGGCCATGCTATCTACTGCTAAAGGCATGCCCTTCGGCCTGAAAAATACCGAAGCCACTTTCCAACGGATGGTCAATAAAGTTTTCAAGGAGCTAATTGGGAATACGATGGAGGTGTACATTGATGACATACTCGTGAAGAGTCTCGATCGCTCCGACCACGTGAAGCACTTAGGGGAAGCATCGCTCTCATCCAAAAGTTCATTGTGAAGCTCAACCCGAGAAGTGTACCTTCGGGATAACTTCCGGTAAATTCCTCGAGTATCTGGTCACTCAGCGAGGAATCGAGGCCAACCCCGACCAGATATCCACCATAACCATACTGGAGATGAAGTCCCCGACCACGGTCAAGAAAGCCCAGATCCTTAATGGTTGCCTCGCTGCTCTCAACCGCTTCCTCAGCAGATCAACTGATAAGTGCAAGACCTTCTTCCTCGCCATCAAGAAGAACAGAGCTGACTTTTGTTGGAACGATGAGTATGAGACAGCATTCCAAAGTCTGAAGGCTTATTTGGCATCTCTCCCACTTCTCTCCAAGCCACTTCCCGACGAAATGTTGTTTCTTTACCTAGCAATCTCCGACTGCAGTAAGCTCAACTTTGGTTCGAGAAGATGGGGACATCCAAAAGCCAGTCTACTATGTCAGCAAGGCTCTGATCAACACTCAGACAAGATATTCGAGGATTGCGAAGCTAATGTTCGCTCTTAGTCACCACGAGAAAGTTGAAACACTACTTTCAATTCTTCCCTATCGTTGTGGCGACAGAGTATCCCTAGAGGACCACTGTGGAGAACCCCGATGCTAACGACAGAATCGCAAAGTGGGTTCACGGAGATCAAACTGCTCGGAGTCACCTTCGAGCTGAGAACCATAATCAAAGGGTAAGTCCTGTCTGATTTCATCGCTGAGTTCACTCCAGGACCCCTAACACAGATCAACTCTTTGAAAGGGTGAATCCTAGACGTGGATGGAATATCAAATGGCAAGGGAGCTGGAGTCAGTGTAGTCCTCACTACCTCAGACGGATTCATCATCGAGCAGTCTTATACTTCGGGTTCTGAGCCACCAACAACGAGGCCAAGTATGAAGCAATCATTGCAGGCCTCAAGATGGCGACCACCTTCGGGGTAGCTGTGCTTGAAGTTCGATGTGATTCACTACTCATAGTGAGTCAGATTACCGGAGAATACACAACCAAAGATGATTGAATGGCCGCGTACTTGAAGATTGTCATGACTTGGAAAGCCAAATTCTCTCATTGTGACTTCAAACAAATCCCGAGATCCGAGAACAGACATGCAGACTCCTTGATCACATTACCCTTGGCCGTCGACTTTCAATTTAGACGCGAGATTCCTGTCGAGCACATCCCGAAGCCAAACATTCACAAGCTCGACGAGGAAGTCTTGCGTCTAGATTCTTCCCCGGGTGGAGGGACCCCTTCATATCATTCCTTAAAGATGGGACGCTTCCCGAGAACAAGGCCAAAGCTCAGAAGCTGCAACATTTTGCCACCAGATATGTACTCCTCGAGGGACTCCTATACAAGAAGTCATACTCCAGGCTGCACAACGACCCATACTTAAGGCACCTTGCTCCGGAGGAAGCCAGGAGCGTAATGTAGGAGATCCATGATGGTAACTGTGAGAATGCGAGAGGTCGACCTCTCGCTCACAAAGTCATCAATCAAGGATATTAGTGGCCCAAAATGTTCGATGGCGCCAAGGAATACGTGAAGAAATGCCTGTTATGTCAGAAATTCGCCCTGTCTTCAAATAGATCCAGCACGGACCTCCACACTCTACGGAGTCCCTAGCACTTCATGCAATGGGGACTTGACGTAATAGGTCCTCTTCCCCGTGCGCAACCACAATTCAGATATCTGTTGGTCATCACGGTCTACCTCACTAAGCTCGTGGAAGCAGTGCCTCTCCCAACATCACAGGGCAGCAAATTGTCAAATTTCTCTGACAAAATATCGTCATCTCAGACAATGAGACCAATTTCGCGAGCATGCAAGTAGCGAGCTTCTATTCAAAGTACAAGATCACCCACAGTTTCTCCACCCCCTACTATCCACAAGGCAACGACCAGGCGAGATTAGTAATCACACTATCCTTAACAGCCTGCGCAAGAGACTTAATAAAGTGAAAGGCAAGTGGACGGAGAAACTCCCTAGGGTGCTATGGGTATACAGGACTACCAAGCGCATCCCAACAGGTGAAACTACATTCTCATTGGCTTATGAAACGAAAGTTGTCATCCCTGTCGACATCTGCATGCCTACGCTCCGCCTAGGGGAAATTGATCGGGACCAAAACACCAACTCTGCCTTACCCAAGATCAATCGGACGAGAGACGACAAGAAGCTCAGATACGCATTGCCGCATATCAGCAACAAATCAAGGCCTTCCATCACAAGAAAGTGAAGGTTCGTGAATTTCAAGTTGGTGAAATAGTCATCAAGCGAGTCATCCAGAGCACCAAGGAAAGAAATACGGGGAAGCTCGGGCCAAACTGGGAAGGCCTATACATTGTGATAGCCATAGGAGGCAATGGCTCATGCACTGTCTGATCAAGACGGGAAGACACTCGGGAAATAATAGAACTCTTTTCATTTGAAGTGTTATTACATGTAACACCCACTTACATTCAATGAAAAAGTTCACAATGTTCGATCTTTCTCAACAATTCCGAGTGTCTCAACCTACATCCTATATCGAGCCCTCGCCCTGATGGCTACTCCGAGAACATCCTACAGCGGGCCCTCATCTTGACGGCTACCCCCTCTCAGGGAATCTCCTGAAAGACAGAGACTCGCCGACGGCTTATGGCGGGTTCTCACCCTGACGACCATGCCTGCCCGGAGACTCTCCTAAAAGACGTAAGTCCTTCCCGCGACTCCTATAGCCTATAGCAAGCCCTCGCTCGACTACTCGGAGAACAGCCTATAGCGGGCCCTCACCCTGACGGCTACCCCCTCTCGGGGAATCTCCTAAAAGACAAAGACACTCCCAACGGCCTATAGCGTGTTCTCACTCTGACGGCTAAGCCTGCGAAGAGACTCTTCTGAAAGACAGAAGTCCTCCCCACGGTTTCTATAGCATATAACGGGCCCTCGCACTGACGGCTACTCAGGGAACAGCCTACAGCGGACCCTCGCCCTGAAGGCTACCCCCTCTCAAGAAATCTCCTGAAAGATGGAGACTCGCCCAACGGCCTATAGCGGATTCTCACCTTAACGGCTAAGCCTACATGGAGAAACTCCCGAAAGACGAAAATCTTTCCCACAGCTCCTAAAACTTAAATCGAGCTCTCGCCCTGACGGCTACTCGGGGAACAACCTGCAGTGGATTCTCACCCTGACGGCTACCCCCTCTCGAGGACTCTCTTAAAAGACGGGGACTCGGCCGACAACCTATAAGGGATCCTCACTCCGACAACTAGACCTACACAAGAATTCTCCAGACTCCCAATCGCGTTCGCTAAATCCCGATCACTACCATCAGGAATTGACTTATGCAGTGGGTAATTCCTAGGTAATTTGTCCACGCACCGAAATGGAAGAGATTGATAAATGAATCTGAGATCAAACCAGCGCAAACACAAAAAATTTACGTGGAAACCCTAAAAGGAAAAACTACAGAGAGGGAGAGGATTCCACTATAATTCAGGATAAATTACAATGGTGATTACCCTATCTCATGCGCTAGGGTTTTTGGGTTTTGTTGATCGTCTCCCTTCTCGTTAGAGGGGGTTCTCTATTTATACATGTGGGTATTTTTTAGATAAGATTACATAGTCCGGTTGTATTTGAATATCTTTCATATCTCAATTGCTTATCTTGGAGGCTGAACATCCTGATTTGAATTGGCATGGCACACGTTCATCTTTATTCAGGGGTCTTCGTCTAGTTGTAGATATGATCAATCCACTCCGGAGCTGTAACTATTAGGTTCAAATGCGAATTTGGCTTGAAGATAGGAGTACTTGCAACCGACCCTATCTCTAATCTTCCAACTGCTTGAACTACTCAGAGCTTGAATAAGACTGAGACTCTCCTTCAAAGGTTCTGGAGCAGACCATGTGACACGCATCCACCCAGGGATTGGATGGACACGTGTAGTGATCTCGACGGTCGAAAACTGACCACTACAAGTACCCCCTTTGCTTCCCGCTTTGGCAAGAGGTCGGAAATTACCCACAGGAGTTATGTGCTCCCAAGAACTCCAAGAGAAAAGGAGGGGAGCAGACCCTTGAGCCTGGACCCGGGTCGTATCTGTCACCTCAGTTTTTGTCTTCTTGTGGCGTGTCTCTACAGGCTGGCGGAGCCTTAAATACACGTCTCATCCGTTGTGTTGGTCAGATAACCGTCGCTTTTTAAGTGGTGCGGCGCTTGAGACTGGTGCGGTGAATCAAGGGCAACGGCTCGGATGTCGCGCCACATGTAAGCTTTTGATCGAGGGGATGCATAAGTTTTGAGGGTTTAAAAGGAGCTCACACTCAACCCTGAACAATATTTCAACTTCTGACTTTCTTCAATCTCCTTACCTTCTGCATCTCCTTGCCTCCTCTATATCTCTTTAAATCACCCAATTTATTTAGCGATGATGAAAAAAAACAAATCTGGCACTGTCAGCGGTGCGGTCAAGGGAAAAGCCACAGCGGAGAAAGGGAAAAGGTGTCAGTCCCGCACCAAGATTTGCATGGATTTCGATCCAAGGACCAAAAGCTTCACAGCCAGGAGGAGGTGGATAAGTACCTGGCAAGGTACGGTGTCTGCTTAAGCCCTGGGATCAAGGTTGAGTTTTGACCCCATGGTGCTGACGTTGCTCTGGCCCCGCCCAATGGCGGCGTATATATGAATCCCCAGATTTGGCTCTGGGGTGAGCCTGTCGTTGATGAAGTCCATCCACATGTTCTGGCTTTCTACAGATTTGCCCCCTCTCAGTTGTCGGGAGTGGCCTGGCGCACAGTGCTCGGGTTTGAGGCCCCCTGCACTCTGAGCGTCTCAGAGGCGCGCCAGCGTGAAGTCTTCAGTGTTGCCTATGCCCTAAGGAAGACTAGCCAGGACGCGCGCTACTTCGTGCCCCAGAGTGGGGTTGAAAACATTATCATCAATATAGTTGACATAGACCACGGAATGCGGGATACCGTGGTCCGGGTGACTGGCCTGTGAGAGGCCGAGTCAGAGGATGAGCGCAGAACCATCCCGATCACCTGGAACTTAGGCCCCAATGCTCAGGGAGGAGCATCACTCTACACTGACATCGAAACGAAGTTACAAAAGCTGGCGGCCATCGAGTATGACCACCGCAACTGGAGCTGGTTATTACATCCTAACCATCCTCCCCTGCCCCTGTTCTCTCGAGGGGAGCGACTTCAGATAAAAGCTCAGCCCCTGCTAAGAGCCAGTCGGTCATCGAACTCAAGAGGCCTAACGTCCCCGGGCAGGTAGTCCCCGTCAAGAGGAAGAGGGCCCCTGTGCAACCTTCACAACCTCAACTCGTCGCAAAGGTAAACTTTGGACATGTTTAGATCTGTGTAATTTATCCCCTCGGTACTTACATATTTTTTTCTTTTGCAGAAGAGTAAGCTTGGCTTCGACGAGTCTGATGATGGGAGATGCTTTACTTGTTATCGGCTGCTCCCGCATGCCTTATCACTAGTGGTGGGATTCCCCGGTGGCTGGAGATGCTCGGGTCGAGTCCTCTAATCCCAGGGCTCGGGGAGATTCGTCGGTCGCTGAGGCTCCCGAGAAGAGCGTGGCGTACCCCTAAAGCAGGTGGGAAAGGAGGTTGAGGTGTTGGAGGAGCACCCTCTTGCTATTGATGTGCCATCCGAGGAGGACGTGGTGGTGGCGTCTCCAACTTTGATCGAGACTGGGCCTGAGCACTTGCCTAGGCTCGGGCCGCTGGCAAAGGATGGTACGAGAGCCATCAGTCTTGTGGGTGCCTCGGGTCTGATGCTCAGCCTCCGGCGCTGACCCTAGAGCGGCCCACTGTAAGCCCCCTATTTGGGTTCCTTCGAAAGGGAGATCAAGAGGCAGCCCTAGGATATAGAGATTTCCTAGGAGGGCTGGAGGAGTTCAAAGCCATGTCCCTGAGGACCGGAGGCAGCAATTAAAGAATGAGGTTTTCAAGGTAAGCCTCATGACGATTATGTCTGAACTTGTATTTGTTCGTCAACTAATTTATGCTTTAATTTCAGAGCGCCGTGTTTACCTCTGATTTGCTAAATGCTCATCGGGATGCCCTGAAGGAGGAGGGCATAATTGGCGAACTGCTCCGGAGGATGGAGGAACTCGGTGCTGCAGGGGAGGCGACGTCCGCCGTTGCTCGGCTCCAGGCAGACTTGGACCACGAAGTTGTAGTCCAGCAAGGTCGAGAGGAGCGGGAATGGCTTCAGAGGGAGCTAGAGAAGGACTCGGGGTTACAAAAGGCCAGCGCGGGTTGTGCTGCAAGGAATCCGAGTTGCAGCAAAAGGAGACAGAGCTGCAAGCGACCCAACGTGAACTGGGAGAGGCG
Organism: Agave tequilana; assembly: GCA_038442645.1. Classification (NCBI taxonomy): domain Eukaryota; kingdom Viridiplantae; phylum Streptophyta; class Magnoliopsida; order Asparagales; family Asparagaceae; genus Agave; species Agave tequilana. Next base: position 78,332 of record JAVJIF010033121.1, read on the forward strand.
CACGAGCGTGCTGAGATTGTGGAGGCCACCCTAGGGTCGGAGAGGACTGCCTTCGTGGAAGCGAATGAGTCCCTCAAGGGCAACCTGGACTAGGCACAGACTGAGGCGGAGGCACGCGTAAAGATAGTGATAGATCAGCGCCAATAGAAGATGAAGGTATTCAAGTTCAAGAAATACAAAGATGGATACGAGGACGAGGAGCGAGGAGCGGTCCCAAAATATCTGCTTGAAGTTGATGCCTTCGAGAGCCAAGATCTGAGACATCTGGCAGAGCGTGGTACTTCACCCGTTAAGAAGAGGATTGCTCTGTCCGGTAGCGTTGTCCCCATGGCGATGGGTTTCCTATTGGTGCTTCCACCGCTGAGACTGGAGCTTCCCCGAGTGTTCCAGCCCGATTGTTGCTCCCTCGACGACGGGTCTCCCTAGTGTTCCCATCGCCGGGACCTCGACCTGTGATGCCTCCGAAGGTGCGAATCATCCTACTCCACCCTCTGAGGCCTCTCGTAAAGACAAAGTTAGCGTTTAAGAGTTTTTTTTTTCCTTTTTTATGTAATTTAATCCCGATGTAACTTTTGAATGAATAAATGAAAATTTTGATTCCTCTGTTAAACTTGTTCTATTTTTTATTATTTCAAGGTTGTTATGGGTGCTGGCTCAGTGGACCCTTTGGGTCTAGCTTCTGACTTAGCGGCCTCCATGGGCTAGGGAGGTCAAGTTTTGGGAGGAGTCCTTCAGGAGCCACGAGTGTCCCGTGCACGCTTAGACTCTGATAGAGCTGGTCCTTCAGGCGTGAGGTTCCTCGATGAAGTCGGAGCAAAGCCTGAGGGTTCTGATCTCGAGGACGGCGATGAGGGGGTGTAGATAGATAGCTCTGAATGATGAGTCCGGATCGATGCTGGACTTCCTGAACCCCCGACGAAGAAGAGTCGCCAAGATTTGTACCGAACACTACCTGGCTTCCCTGCCACATAGAGCTCGAGCTGCTCGACTTTCTCACCTTCCAGCTGGACTGCGAACTCATCTCCCACAAAGTGATAATGTGCGATCTTGAAAAAAGGGTGAGCAAGGTATTCCTAAAATTGCATGAAATGCTGGAGGCGATAAATGGATTGAGGCGGGGAAGGTGGCTTGAAAGTAAGGCTCCTGAGTAGGCTCGAGAAGCTGAAGATATCCATGCTTCAGGAGAGGGCTGCCTAAGCCGAGTCGGAGATCTCTTCGCTTCGAGAGCAAATCGATCGGGAGTGGCGAGAAACTGGAGCTTAAGCACAAAGTCAGTGTTTGGGAAAGGATCTGGAACACCGCAAAGGTAACGTTGAAGAGCTGAGGGTTGATGCTAAGTGCCAATGTGATCATTAAAATGAGTTCTGGAAAGCCCACAGTAAACTATTTATAGGGGCGCAGGGTTGCACTCTCAAGTCTCGATCTTGAGCTCTGGAGGTCGAGCAGAAGGTGCGAGTGGTTGGTTTAGGGGCACGAGTGGTCAGACCGAAAGAACGAGCGATCGATCAGGGGGCACGAGTGGTCAGGCTGAAGATACGAGCCGTTAGCCTAAGAGGTCGAGCGATCAGACTAAGAGCACCAGCGACTGGCATGGGAGGTCTAGGGGATGGGGCTAGAGAGCCACGGTGGTGCAAGCGAGGTTAGCCGAGCCCGTTTGTATTCTTTGTTTTTTTTAACAAGCACTGGCGTAATAAGGAATTGTATCACTCTTTCATCATCAATAAAAGTGATTATCCTTTCTTTTGCTGTGTCGTCCCTTGTTCTTGGTGTGCTTGTATAGATGCTATGGCGTGAGCCCTTCACGGTTATACGTTGCTTGGTAGCTTGTGGAGGCATGATGTCTGTTGTCAGGGTTGTCAGACGTTTAGGTAGCCGTCTGAGTGGGGCCTGGTACAGGCATTTGACTCGCTCGGGCAGCCATCAGGGTAAAGTTTCGATGTAGGTTGAGCTTCGAGCGGTCATTGTATGCGAGCCTCCATCTTTCAGGAGACTCCCCAAGGGGTAGCCGTCAGGGTAGGACCCAATATAGGCTGTTGACTGGCTTGGATAGCCATCAGGGTGAGGACCCGATGTAGGTTGAACTCCGAGCGGTGATTGTGTGCGAGCCTCCATCTTTCAGGAGACTCCCCGAGGGGTAGCCATCAGGGTAAGACAGGGTAGGACCCATTATAGGCTGTTGACTGGCTCGGGTAGCAATGGGTTGAGCTCCGAGCGATCGTTATGGGCAAGCCTCCATCTTTCAAGAGCTCCCTGAGGGGTAACCGTCAGGGTAAGACCCACTATACGCTGTTGACTGGCTAAGTAGCCATAGACTGAGTTTCGAGCGGTCATTGTGTGCGAGCCTCCATCATTCAGGAGATTCCCCGAGGGATAGCCGTCAAGGTAACACCCGATATAGGCTGTTGACTAGGTCGGGTAGCCATGGGTTGAGCTCCGAGCGGTCGTTGTGGGTGAGCCTCTATCTTTCAGGAGACTCCCCAAGGGATAGCTGTCAGGGTAAGACCCACTATAGGCTGTTGACTGGCTCGAGTAGCCATTAGAATGAGAACACGATGTATCCGAGCAGTCATTGTGGGCGAACCTCTATCTTTCAAGAGACTCTCCGAGGGGTAACCGTCAGGGTAGGACCCGATATAGGCTGTTGACTGGCTCAGGTAGTCATGAGATGAGCTCCAAGCGGTCATTGTGGGCGAGCCTCCACCTTTCAGGAGACTCCCCGAGGGGTAGCTGTCAGGGTAGGACCCACTATAGGCTTTTGACTGGCTCGGGTAGCCATGGACTGAGCTCCGAGCAGTCGTTGTGGGCGAGCCTCCATCTTTCAAGATACTTCCCGAGGGATAGCCGTCAGGGTAGGACCCACTATAGGCTGTTGACTGGCTCAGATAGCTATGGGTGAGCTCCAAATAGGCATTGTGGGTGAGCCTCCGTCTTTCAGGTGACTCCCCGAGGGGTAGCTGTCAGAGTATAACCCGATATAGGCTGTTGACTGGCTTGGGTAGCCATAGGATGAGCTCCGAGCGAGGGCGAGCCTCCATCTTTCAGAAGACTCCCTGAGGGGTAGCCTTTAGGGTAGGACCCACTATAAACTGTTGACTGGCTCGGGTAGTCATGGGCTGAGCTCCAAGCGGTCGTTGTGGGCGAGCTTTCATCTTTCAGGAGACTCTCCGAGGAGTAGTTATCGTACTATGAGAAGGTGCAGATCAAAAATAAGAGAACTGGCATAATCTTTTCATTGGATATTACATGATTTTACACGTAGCATCATTTCAAGTGAAAAGAGTTAGATAGCTTCTTGAAGATCTTCCCATCTTGGGTTGTGCTGATGAGTAAGTGCTTTGGTCGATAGACTCGGATGGGTAGTGTACGGGGAGGAAATTTGAAGGAGAGAATTGCAAATTTTCCTTGAATCAATGGAAGGTTACAATTCAAATTCCAACTACAAGAGAGAGGAGATGTTTAAGCTCGAATCTCCTCTTTGTTTAATGCTGGGTTCTTTGCGTAACGGTGGAAAGTGAATCTTGTTTTTTGATGACCGGGTGAACGTCAAGCTCTTCTGGAGCTGTTCTCCTTGAATCACAGATAGAATAGCACAACTCCTATCCAATGAATCTCAAAGATACTTAGGCAAAAACATGAACGCAGCAAGTTGATGTAGAAGAGTTGAACTCCTTGTAAAGCTAAACTTCCTCAACTGAAAATTCTGACCTCTTTTCAATAGCAAACTGAGCTATTTATAGGGGTTCTAGGGGTAAAACTGTCTCTTAAAAATTCTCTATAATAGGGGTTAACTCCCCTCATTACGTGGGCAGTACTTGACCCAGTAATAAGGGTAGTCATAACTGAGACGCATGACTCCTCTACAGTTGAGACGCGGATTTGAGCTCTACGTTTGGCCATTAAGGTGATGCTGGACGCGGGTCTCGAGCTCCGCATTTGAGCACCGCTGTGGTGTTGAAACGCGAGCCTCAAACTCTGTTTCCTTATTGACGTGGTATTAAATGCGTGCCTCGAGCTTCGCGTTTGAGACGCGGGCTCAAGCTGTGTCTGAGCACTAAAGTGGTGCTGAGACGCAACGCCCGCGTCTTGACATTGGAAGGACGCTGGGGCACAGGCTTCAAGCCCTGCGTCTTGGCATTGCACAAGTGGCTTTGATTAGCCTTGCGTCTGAAGCATGGACTCTGTTAGCTGATGACTTGTCCTCAGTGACTATTAAACGGTTTACAGAACCCCCTCCAAAGTTTTCGAAACTCCACGGTTGACTGTGACGGATTTCAAAATATTTTGGACTTTCCTTTTGGCAGCAAGCTCTTAAGACTGGACAGGCAATCTTCTAATTAAGCTCAATCTTGTCTGAATTTTGGTCTTCGTAAGTGTACTGTTGAACTCTTTGAAGCCACCAGAAATGATCGTCGTGAGTGTCTAGATACGCAGTGCAGACCTCATCGGTACTCTGAGTTGGTTGTCGGTGTACTGTTAAACCGGAGGGAATTGCCAATTCTTTTGCAGTATACTATTTGAACTGATTGCAAAAGCAGAGACTGAACACAGGTCTTGTAGACGCGAAGGTCGTGTTACCTTGGAGACGCCGACCTTGCCTGAAGTAGAAACGTGACTCTTTTATTGTAAAGATGCGAACATCGAGTGGAAACGCGGCTCTGTTAAAGTTGAGACGCAGCTCTCTTGGTTTACCCAGACACGAGCTTAAGAATACTGAAGAGACGCAGTCTTTGAAGTGGAGACGCGGACTTCTCTTGGTTGAAGAGACACGGCTCTGTTAAACGCGAGATTCGCCTTGCGGGTGCATTGCCACGTGTCTGGCGAAGCTTGAAGAGCATTGTTCTTTTAAAACGCGAGATTCGCGTTCTGGGCTCGCTCCCACGCATCTGGCGATGATTGATTTAGAGATACGGGCCGTGTATCTTGACCGATTACAGCGTCTATATAAAGATAGCAATCTTTCAAGAGTCATCACTAGACTTTTTCTTCTTCGTTGATCTTTGCATCCAGAACTAAAGAACTTAAGAAAAGCTTCGAGCTTTTTCTTCCTTTTTCGCATCTTCTTTAAAGAATTCACCATCAAAATGGCCCCAAAGACCAAGCATGTGGTTTCTTCCTCGAGCGCCATCGCTCCAGAGGTTCAAATGAGAGGTTCCTCTACGTAGAAACCCCCTTTTCAGGTAATAAGATCGACCGAATCGGCTTTCGCCATTAAAAAACTCGAATAGTAACTTAACTCTTAAGCTTCTTCTGAGTTGAACCGCCAACGCGAGGCTCACGCCCGTGTTTGATTTTCAGATGCGACTCTTGCACTGGTAGGCAAAACGCGAGTTTGATGATCTCTGCGTCTTCGCTTTGTCAGCTTGAGTCTGCGTCTGTTTGTTGAATGCGGGTTTCCTTGAGCCTTGCGTATGATCCCAACACTTAGAGAATTTTCTAAGTAATGGAATTCAGACGCGGACTTCAAGTGAACCTCACGTTTCGGAGGTCTGACGCAGGTTTCATTGAGTCTCGCCTCTGATTCCAACACTTAGAGAAATTTCTAAGCTGTGGAGTTTCAAACGCGGACTTCATGTGAGCCTCGCGTCTCTGAGGTCTGACGCGGGTTTCACTGAGTCTCGCGGCTGATTCCAACACTTAAAGAAATTCGGTTCGCGTCTGATTCCAACACTTAAAGAAATTTCTAAGTTGAGTTTCAAACGCGGACTTCATGTGAGCCTCGCATCCCTGAGGCCAGACGCGAGTTTCACTAAGCTCCGAGTCTTAGTCAGTAGAGGCGGTTCTGAGGTGAACCTTGCGTCTGAACTTCACCGCTTTGACAATTTTCAGCTTGCTGACTGTTGTGTTGTCCTTTTTGCAGTGTGATACTCCTCAAACCCTCTGTCCAAGCAGTGTCATTTTAAACATATAGGTGGTGTTGACCCGAATATGATTTTCGTTCTTCAGAGGACTGCTCCTGTAATTACTGGTAAATCAAAAGAGCGACGGAGCCGGATCAGCAATGTCAGTATGCTTACTCTCCGGGAAATCATTTCTAACAGTCGCTTCGAATTAGATTCCCATGCACTACTAAGAAAGCCCGACTTCTTCTTCGGTGACTCGATCGAGGAGAATGAGACTGCTCTTTATGATGGGGATTGTGATTGAGTCTATCATTAGAGATTTAATATTAACGTAACAAAGACTCAGTTGGGGAGTAGAGAGAACACTGTTAAAGGTGTGATATCAAACTAACAGTGATTTTAAGTGGACATGTTATTCTATTGACGAGAATAACAAGACTAGACCCGTCGGGGATCTAAGTACTTTTTTGCCGTCAGAGGTGTTATATTAACTTAACAGATTGGATTGAATCTTGTCAGAGGTGTGATATTAACTTGACAAGAATGTGAGCTAGAGGTGTACTGTTAACTTAGCTCTACAAGAATTTCAATTTCTTTAAAAAAACTGAAGATACCACTGTCATAAGTGTAGTGTTGAATTTAACAGTGGAGGTAATGCTAGAGGTGTAATTTTAAACTTAGCATTAGTCATCTCAACTTCGATAATGAAGTTCGAGGGAAAGTCATTCTCAAAGGTGTAGTGTTAAACTTAACAATGAACTAGATGCTAGAGGTGTGATGCTGAACTTAGCATCGCTCGTCTTAGCTTTGATTTGAAAGCCTGAGGGAAGTGACTATCAGAGATTTAATGTTGAACTTGACATCAACTTGATCACTATTAGATGTGTGATATTATACTTAACAGTAATTTGTCAGAGGTGTAGTGTTAACATGACAAGAGTTGGTTTACGATATGAGCAATTTTGAGGACTTGTCATTCTATTGAGGATAATTGGCAAGTGAAGTTTGAGTTGTCAGAGGTGTAGTGTTAACTTGACAATTTTGAAGACTTGTGACTCTATGTAAGAGAGCCATCAAGTAAAGTTCATACTCGCTTAGAAGTATTAAAACTTTTCACTGTTAGAGGTGTGGTATTAACGTAACAGTGTTTAAGTTTGTGGGCCTACCACTCCATGGGAGGGAATTGGTAGCAGACTTTGGTGGGAAAATAGAATAAATTATCAGAGATGTAATATTAACTTGACGAACCTCGTTGGGGATTAAGAAAATGACTTGTCAGAGGTTTACTGTTAACGTGACAAATGTGTGCTTATTTCGCCGAGGAAATGGACACAGGTATTTTTGTGATCCTACCATTCCGTGGAAGGGAATTGGTAAGATATTTTGGAGGAGAAGGCGGGACCAAGTCCCTTAGGATTTTTAGCAAACCCTTAGCTATCAACAGATTTGGTATGCCTTTACCAACTATCATTTGAGTTAGGCTAGCCATGCTATTCCCCTCAGCATGATGAGTTATCGAGGACGTATGTTGGACTTAAAAGCCAACATTTTCCTCTATTCTTAGCCATCAGAGGCGTTGAATTTTGATAACCTCTAAAGAAGAGTGACAAAATTAATACTCAATTTGCCTTCATCAACTCAATTCTGTCGAGGATTGGATCGTGTTTCCCTGCGCTGTTCGCCCTACCATTCCTCTTAACCAGCTTCTTAGGTGCTAATTAGAAATAAAACTCCAACGATATTTGACCGTCGACGCTGGTTCCATCATGCTCGTGTTGGACAGAACATAGTTGTTAATTGAGAATTTCATCGTAGGGGAACGCATTCGATACAAGTGTCATGCATACTTGACCTAATGACCAGAGGTTTAATGTTAACATGACCAAGGGTAGTATTTCTTCAAGAATTTGCCAATAATCGGCATCATAAGTATATCGTCTTTTGGATTTATCAGGCGATATGCTTCATTTGAGTAGACCGACTCGACCATAAATGATCCTTCCCACTTGGGTTGAAATTTCTCTTTCGTCTTATGTGTCATTACCATGGATCTTTTGATAGCCAAGACGAGATCGCCTTTCTTGAAAATCCGCTCCTTGACTTTCTTGTTAAAGGCTCTAAAATTCGAGCTTGATAAAACTCAATTTGTTGTTGAGCTTGCAGGCGTTTATCGTCCAAAGCTTCCAGCTCCTGGAGTCGCAGTCAATACTTCTCATATGTCATCTTCGTTGTCAAAGCAACGCGCAGAGATGGAATATGGATTTCTAGTGGGAGTACGGCTTCACACCCGTACACCAAAAAGAACGGTGTAGCTTTCGTCAGGGTTCTCACTGTTGTGTGATAAGCCCATAAGCATTCACCTAATTTGTCGTCCCAGTCGCGTTGACTTTTTGAAACGAACTTCTTGAGAAGCTTCCTAATGATTTTGTTAAAAGCTTCTGCAAGGCCGTTAGCGGCTGGGTAGTATGTCGTTGAAGACACTTTGAATTCTGAACTTGTTACAGAATCTCTGAAACGCTTGGCTGACGAACTGATGCCCATTATCGTGGACATGGCACGCCAAAACGGTAGACCACGTAATGTTTGATAAACTTAATCATGTCAGATGTCTTCACCTCCTTTAGATGGGTAGCCTCTACCCATGTAGAGAAGTAATCAGTTATGGCTAAAATAAACCGGTGTCCTTTGTATGAAGGTGGGTTGATAGAAGTATAGGACCAACCACGTCCATTCCCCACATTTCAAATGGCCAGGAAAAAGTCGTAGGACGAAGATGTCCTGGTGCCTGATGAATGAAGTCACCACAGATCTGACAGGTGTAGCATCATTTAGCGTAAGCGATGACGTCAGGGATCTCTTTGACCAATAATATCCAAGTGTTCGGAGTCGATCACTAAGCTTTGGACAGGCTGGTGAGCTCCGCACACACTGTCATGAGTTTTTTTAAGTGCTTCGTGTGCCTTTATGTGATAGGCAGCGAAGGAGGATTTCATCATGCGATCGGCGATACAGTATTCTTGTGATTGCATTGTAGTAGAATTAAGAGCTTTCCTTCTAATGGCAACCGCCTCTTTAGGTTCATCAGGCAGAATGTCGTACAATGAGTAATCGATGTATGAGAATCGCCAATCCCTGAGCTCTGAACTTGTTGAAGTCTCTAGAGCTTCTTTGACTTGACTGTCAGAGTTTGATCATCTTCAAGGACGAGTTTCGTACAGAACAAATCATGGCTGTCGATGAGTACTTTCTCTGTCGCTATGGTTGGAAGAGCCAAGGAAGCGGCGAGAGACGCCAGTGCATCTGCATGCACATTTTGCCGGCGAAGTATATGATCAATGTAGAAGTTTCTGAACTCCTCCGACATGTAGATGGTTGCGTTGTGATAGGGTACTAAGTCTTCATGTCTGACTTTGTACTCCCCGCGAACCTGATTAACGATGAGCTTTGAATCACCGTACACTTCGAGATGCCAATCTCATCGGCGATTTGCATCCCGATCAAGAGAGCATTGTATTCCGCTACATTGTTGGAACACAGCTCAGTTAATGAGAATGCACAAGGAATTATATAGTTCTGTGGGGAGACAAGTACTACCTTCGCTCCTGCCACGATATTTCCTCGAGTACCAGTTCTTGATGCGTCGTCGAAGAAGAGTTGCCATACCTGTTCTTCGAAAGTCGTCTGGGTCATGCAAGCTTCAGCGACCTCATCTGGGAGATCTTCAAAAAGTTTGATCGTTCTTAGATCTGGATGTTCAACCAAGAAGTCTGCCACTGCATATCCCTTCACAGCTTTTGTGACAGAAATTGTATCTCATATTGAGAGAGCAATATGGCCCATTTCGTCAATCGACCATTCAGTAATGATGGCTTCGTCATAAGCAATCTTAAAGGATTGACTTTTGATATGACATGTATGGTTTGGCCCACCAAGTAGTGTCGCATCTTGGACGGCGAACACCAGCGCCAAGCATTCTTTTTCGATCGGGTTGTATCGATGTTCAGCTTCGATCATGGTTCTACTCAGGTAGTAGATTGCCTGCTCGTGTCCATGATCATTATTCTTGGCTAGTAAAGCCCCTAGAGAATGATCCATAGCTCGAACGTATATTAGGAAAGGTTTTCCTGACACTAGAGCTGTAAGGACAGGTGAATGCGTGATGTACAGCTTGATTTTCTCAAACTCTTATTGGCAAGCATCGTCCCAGATGAATGAAACACCCTTCTTTAACAATTTGGTGAAGGGTTGGCATCATCCTGAGAGATTTGAGATAAACTTCCGAATATATGCTAGTCGCCCTTGCAATCCTCTAAGCTCTCTAAGATTTCTTAGAGGTTATATTTCTTGGATGGCGCGGACTTTCTCTGGGTCGAGGTGGATTCCTTTAAATGTCACGACAAAGCCGAGGAATTTACCGCTGGCTACCCCCAGAAAGGATTTGATAAGATTCATCTTCAATTGATGTGCTCCGCATGATATCGAATGTCTTCAGATCTGCTATGTGATCGCCTTTGGCACGGCTTTTTACTGCAATATCATCTACGTAGCCACTATTTTGCGTATATACTTGTGGAAAATTGTATTCATAGCTCTCTGGTATGTCGCCTCCGCATTCTTCAATCCGAAGGGCATCACAGTATAACAATACACCCTTAGTGGTGTCCTGAAGGATGTATGCTTCTCGTCGTTAGGATACATCTTAATTTGATTGTACCCAGAGAATCCATCCATGAAGGACATTCGTTCAAACCTACACGTGTTGTCAATCATGACATCCGTGATTGGAAGGGGGAACTCATCTTTAGGACATGTCTCATTTAGATCACGGAAATCAATGCAAACCCGGATCTTCCCATTCTTCTTGGTGACGAGGACGATATTAAGCCACCCAATCAGGGTATTGTTCTTCCCTGATGAAACCGGAGCCTATAAACTTCTTAACTTCTGACTGAATCGCTTCCATTATCTCTGGGCGGAACCGTCGTTGCTGTTACTTGACAGGTTTCTCGTCCGGATTAATGTTGAGGCGATGGATAGCCACCTGAGGGTCAAGCACAGGCATATCCTTGTAGTTCCAAGCAAAAACATCTATATACTCTCGCACGAGAGATATTAGATCTTCCTTCTCGGGAGATGATAAGCTTTTGCTTATAAAGATGAGCTTATGATTAACCTCATCTCCCAAAATTAACCTGGATTACCTTATCCTCTGTGGGTGGTTCACGTTGTTCAAAGTGAATATCCCAGAGAGTGTTCAAGTGTTTGATCCAGGGATCTGTGTCTGACTGGTTCATTTCTTCGTCCCCATCTTCCGGATGGCTTGTTAAAATCATGTTTTTCGAAAGATCTTTGAAGATCTACCAACACTGACATCTGACTCTCACGATGACGTGTCTAACGAGCGGTCATGATATAATGACTCTTCAGACTCAGAGGCTGATGAGATTGGAGTTGACACATAACCCAACCTCCTGCGAGTTCGGTGATAATAGTCAGGGGCTTTCCCTTTTGGAACGAAAGATCGAAGCAGTGTTCGCCTTCCTCTGCCGAAGTTCAAGCCAAGACCACTAGTTAGGTTATACCTCATGTTCTCTATCATTTTAAGTACATTTGGCTCGTAATGAGAGAACTGAGGGAGTTCAATCTCGCTTTCGAGTCTTCACGAATCAATGGTTTGGACTCGACTCTTCCGAAAAAGATTAGTTTTTGACCTCTGCGTCTTGCTGAGACCTCGAAGAAGGATTATTGCACACCTTTGATACGCCGTGAGAGATGATCTCACGGTACATGCAATGATGTCAGGACATCTATTGCCGACCCGGAGTCATCATCTATATCGGTACTAGTATCTGATGGTACAGAATCAGAAGTAAACACAAAAAAATAAATCAAATCTAACTCTTCATTAATATACCACTCGCCTACATCATTGGTGGTGCTGATATCGAGGTTATTAGGCTCGTTAATAGAGGATTCAGTTCCCAAAGACAATCTTCTTCTACTTCTGGCTCAACATCAGCTTCATTACCAGAGTCTAGTTCTTCTGGCTGGGATTCTTGTCTGTTTTCAAAGAATCCTGATACAGGAGAGTATATGAAGTAGTTCTCTACTCTCTTAAACGGATGCCTTTCAGCGATCAACATTCGGACCTTTCCATCTCCGTCAACATACTTCATGACTTGATGGAGAGTAGAAAGGATGATGGAATTGCGGTGAATCCACGGTCGTCCCAGCAGCAAGTTATACAAAGTGTCGGCGTCAATAGCATAGCACATCACCTTGGATCTTAAGTCCCCGATCTGACGTTTGAGTTTAATCTTTCCCATTGGACGCGTACCATTGGTGTTGAAGCCGTAAATGGTAGTTTGAGTGGCGCTCAATCGGTGAGTGGGGATTCCCAAGTGCTGCATGACCCAGCCGGGCATGATACTCAACGCGGATCCTGGATCCACCTGAATGTGGCTCACCTCAGATGATCCAATATACACTGTGAAGTACAGGGGCCTATCATGTTTCCCCTTAACCTGTATGTCGTCTGGAGTGAAAGTTATGCATGGGACATGTTTAGAGGTGTAAAGGCAATTTTCTTCATCTTTCTCCTCAGGTTTAGCCGGAATCCAAGCCATGAAGGCCTCAACATCAGCTAAAGCTTCTTTTAGAGCTTTCCTTGTTGACTTAAACAGTCTCAGGAGCTCATAGAGGGTATAATCCTGACCGGGATGTTGGCCAGTTGAGCCAAAACATCAAAGCGGTAAGGTGCTGAAGATCCCTCCGCTTTGTCTTTCGGGAGAACTTTGGCGTACCGAAGCTCCTTTTGCTTCTCCACGGGTTGCTTCGTAGATTTCTTGGTTGGCTTTTGGGTGGGTTTAGGCGGATTTGCCACTATTTTGTCATATTTTTTTAAGTGCGACTAACCCGAGCGAGTCCTTGCCACGAGCGGTGCATTCGGTTCTACAGCAAGGACGATTGTCTCCTTCGAATCAGTTAGCGAGGGGACATCAGTTTTCACTTCCCGAGAGAAAGCACACATCACATTGAAAGGCAAAGCTTTTGCTTTGCCTCTGGACTTCATATTGGTAATAGTAGTCCACTGTTGGCCTTCCACGAGGTCGGGATGAACCCACATGATCTCTCCCTGAAGAGTAGGAACAGGTACGAGTCCTTTCTCTCGCTGGTGGTATGGATCTGTATTAACCACCCTGAGTTCCCTTTTCGGGATGGGAACTACTCCGGCCAGCGTTGGAGATTGTACCCCGAACTGAAGGAATGACGTCATGTTAGCTGTCACTTTCTTCTGCTCCGGGCAGAGCTTGAGCACATCCGCATCAATCAATGCTTAGAGGATGTCTTTGAAGATGTAACAGCTTTTGGTAGGGTGCCCCAGCATCCTGTGGTACAAGCAGTAATTTGGGTTGTCGGTTTTGCCCACCTCCTCCGGAAGTCTAGCTTCAGGAAGCTTCAGTCTGTTGCTCTTATTGAGTAACTTGAACAACGAATCGACATGCTCGTCCTTGAAGGAGTATTGCCGCGCGTGGCTGGCTTGAAGAGCTACCCCCTCTAGCGGTTGAGACTTAGAGGGAAACTTCATCTCTGTCGCCAGTGTGTCCTTCCTTTTAGCTTGAAAAGATGTTTCTGGCACGCGCCTTGTCGACTTCTCGGGTCTGGGCTTGTTTTCTTCTGCCTTAACCCTGCCGATAATCTCCTTTGCCTGCTCGCCTTGCTAGACCAACTGCTTCCAGGTACGGCTTTCAGCTACTCCTAAGTTAGAAAGGTTTGCAAATTGTAACAGCATGTTTCCACCAAGGTGGCCTGGGTCATACCGCTAGGACATCGGAGTGCCATATTCTAAAATCTCTCCACAAATGCTTTAACTGACTCTCCTTTCCGTTGCCTCGTCGCCAGGTAATCTTCGAGTCGTCTTCGAAGAAACGGGTGAGGAAAAGCTTTTCCAGATCACCCCAGTTCTTGATAGAACATCCTGGGAGCTTCATGAACCATTCAAAAGCAATCCCTTTTACAGTGCTGATGAACAAACGTGCCAGGATGGCATCATTTGATACTACATTTCCAGTCTGAGACTTGAAGTAGTATATGTGATGGTTCGGTAACCCCTTGCCATCGAAGTCTTGTAGGGTCGGAGCTTTGAACTTAAGAGGGTACGAGACAAGATTCCACTCAGCCGGGTATGGCCGGACCAGTCCTGCTTCTTGGAGGCCTTTCTGATTGGCGAGGGCCTCAAGATGCTACTCCAGTTTGCTCATCCTTTTGGAATGAGTGCTCCCGTTCTCTGAATTACCTTCCTCTTCAGAAGGAGGCTTGGACGACTCAGAGTTGGAATGCCCCTCCTCGGTATGTGCAGAAGATAAGCTTTCCCTTCCTTCCGTTTGCCCTTGGACTTCTTGGAAGGAGTCATAGTCTTCGGCTTCTTTTTGTTCTCAAGCAATTGCGAAAGCATCTGCTTGAGGGTGTCGATAGATTCTTATTGAGCACAAATCATATCGAATTGCTCCCTCTGGACCTGGGCTTGCTGTTCAAAGCGCTTGGCCTTTTCTTCAGGAGTTCCTGCCATGTGCGTGGAGGCTTCTTTCTCTACGAAAGAGCTCGAAACCTATGATTCTGTGATGGCAGAGTGTGTCTCGCTTGCTTCAATGCCCCGGGCTAGGGCGTTGTAGTCCACTGAGGCTATTACACCAGTGCGGGTATGCCGGTACACTCCTTCCGGCTCGGTGTCAGACTCGTCAGAGTTGACTATTAGCTGCTTCCCCTTAGTTCTGTTTGGTGTAGTGCTTGGACCCACCATGTTTGCAGTAACTTCAGGGTATTCCGTATCAGAGAAGGTTCCCCTTGTGCGGGAGCGACGCCTTTTAACCGAGCGGGAGACTGGTGTAGACCACTGACTGTTTGCTTACATGCGAGCTCCAGTGGCATTCAGAGAGTATCGCTGTGATGAGTCATTCACAGCAACATTGTGAAGTGATTTGATGAACACTCCTCTTTTTTGTCAAGTAGTCCCTTAGATCCGTCGGAGGGGGATCGAAGAGACCAGCCTCGAGTCTCTGAGGATGAGGACTTTTCAGCTCTCTTCTGACCTTAGCCGCTAGAGAGCGAATATTAACCTTGAGTCCCAACTCTGAGACGCAAGTCTCAAGGGCGCAGGGTTCAGAGACATGGAGTTCACATTCTGTAAAACAGACGTGACTCACGCGTTTTGGTTTTAAGATGCGGGTCTCGTGCCTCTGCTGAGAAGAGACGCGAACCTCGCGTTGTTGATCGTCGCGTTTACCTGGCGACAATTGAGAAACGCGGACTTCATGAGTCCCGCGTTCTGATGTAGAGACACGGGTCTCGTGTCTCTGAGAAGAGACGCGAACCTCGCGTTGCTGAACATTGTGTCTGCGAGGTAGAGTCTCAAAAATGCGAGCCTCTTGGGCTCTGGGTTTTGGTATCCAGATGCAGACTTCACGCGTCTGATGCAGTTCAGAAGGGACGCGGGCCTGAGCCTCGCGTCCTGTATTGCTGGACAGATGTTTTCCAGCTTCTTCCATCTGTTGTCGACGTGCGTGATGCCTTTGTCGACGTTCAGCATTCCAGTTACGCTTCACGGGTTGTTGGGAACCCCGGTAACTTAGAGCTGAGGAATGTTGAGAGAAGGGGCGCGACAAGATTACCTTCAACAACGTGGCCTCGCGGGTCTCGTGGAAGACGTTGACGCGGGCCACGCGGCCGATGCGACCAGAAATGGCGCTGTTTGGGCGGGCCATCTTTGGAGAAGTCTCCGAAGAGACTTGAGAGCGGATCTCTGAAGAGACTCTGCGGTATTGTCGCGCCACCCTGGGACTCTTGGAGCCAGAAGAGAGAAACTCCTCATACTTTGCCTGGTCGAAATCCACAACAAGTGACTCGACCGTTTTTCCCATGAAGTTGACGTTACCTTGCGCCACAAATTGCTCATCAGTGAAGAAAGTAGTCGCCATCTCTTGTACGGAAAGAAAATTTGAAAGAGGGAATTGCAAGATTTCCTTGAATCAATAAAAGGTACAATTCAAATTCCAAGTACAAGAGAGGGATGTTCAAGCTCGAATCTCCTCTTTGTTTAAGGCTGGATTTTTTGAGTAGCAGTGGAAAGTGAATCTTGTTTCCGTTGACCGGATGAACATCAAGCTCTTCTGGAACTCTTCTTCTTAGATCACAGATGGAGTAGCACAGCTCCTATCCAATGAAATCTCAAAGTGACAGGCAAAAACTTGAACTCAACAAGTTGATGTAGAAGAGTTGAACTCTTTGTAAAGTTAAACTTTCTCATCTGAAAATTCCGACCCCTCTTCAATAGCAAACTGAGCTATTTACAGGGATACCAGGGGTAAAACTGTCCCCTAAAAATCCTCCATAATGGGGGTTAACTCACCTCGTTACATGAGCAATACTTGACCAATAATGGGGGTAGTTATAACTGAGACGCAGGGCTCCTCTGCAGTTGAGACGCGGCTTGAGCGCTGCGTTTGGCCGTTAAGGTGATACTGGACGTGGGTCTCAAGCTCCGTGTTTGGGCACCACTGTGCTATTAAAACGCGAGCCTCAAACTCTGTGTTTCCTCATTGACGTGGTATTAGACGCGTGCCTTGAGCTTCACGTTTGAGACGCGGGCTTCAAGCTCTGTGTCTGAGCATTAAAGTGGTGTTGAGACGCGGGCTTCAAGCCCTGCGTCTTGACATTGGAGGGATGTTGGTGCACAGGCTTCGAGCCCTGCGTCTTAGCATTACACAAGTGGCTTTGATTAGCCTTGCATCTGAAGCATGGACTCTGTTATCTGATAACTTGTGTGATTTTTAGAAAGTCTACAAGTATCTCCGACCTCCGGATCTTCCTTTTGGTCGAGGATGAACTCTTCGAGGTATCCAAATTAAACCAGGTCCTCGAGGTGCCTTTGAGAGCCCAGCAATGCAGGGTGGCGTGCTCCCGACTCCCATAAAAAAAATAGTACCTTCCTGCTTCTAGGAGATCTGGGCCGTGCTTGCTTGGCTTAGGGAATCTCAGTCAGGGTGATGCTTGATGACGTGAAGGATCTAATCAATCCGTAACTTCAAGGGAGTAAAGACTGAGTCATCCTTGGTATTTGTTGTTGTCAAGGAAATGTTTTCCTTCCTTTTGTGTGTTGGGGTGTGACGCCCCCTCGTCTGCTTCCGTATAGGACCGGCTCTGTGGCTCTCTAGATCCTCATGTGGTAAGGTTGTTCAGGAGCGCATTTAGTGAACTTGAAACGTAAGTCGATCAAGCTGAAAGATGTTGATGGACTTCGGAGGACGTGTTCACTTAGGCTTCCCTTGCGCTCAACTCAATGACTCGTTTATCTGCGTGAGTAGTTGGCAATTGATCTGCATTACCGCTTCTTGCTCTCGCTTAACGGTGTCGCGAAGAATGGCGACCAGTTCTCGCTCGCAGTCTGCCTGGGCCCACAATTCACCAAGTTGTTACCGCAGGTCGGCAACTTGCTGGATAAGCTATCCTCGAGAGAGTGTTAACAGTTCGACCTCGTCGGAGGAGTTGACGTCATGGTGAGTAATGCTCTTGGGCGTCATAGTTGTTGGAAACCTTTTTTAATGATGTCAAAGGGTATGGGATTAGGAGGACTCTGAGTGTGGACTCAAAGTTCTCAACGAAAGCACCAAATCTAGTGGGTAATTCCTGAGAAATTTGTTCAGGCACCAAAATTGAGGAGATTGATAAACAAAGCTGATATCAAACCAGCACAAACACAAAGATTTACTTGACAACCCTAAAGGGAAAAATCACGAAAAGAGAGGATTCCACTATAATTTAAGGAAAATTACAATGGTGATCACCCTGTCTCATGTGTTAGGGTTTCTAGGTTTTGTTGATCATCCCCTTCTCATTGGAAGGGGTTCTCTATTTATACATGTGGGTGTTTTTAGATAAACTTAGCGAGTCTGGTTGTATTTGAATATATGTCCTATCTCAACTGCTTATCTTGGAGGCAGTTAGAGCTGAACATCCTGATTTAAATTGGTAGGGCACACATTCGTCTTCATCCAGGGGTCTTCGTCTAGTTGTAGATATGATCAATCCACTCTGGAGTTATAACCATTAGGTTCAAATGTAAATTTGGTTTGTAAATAGGGATACTTGCAACTGACCCTATCTCTAATCTTCTAACTGCTTGAACTGCTCAGAGTTTGGATGAGAATGCGACTCCCCTTCAAAGATTCTGGAGAGGGCCGTGTGTCACGTATCCGCCCAGGGATTGGGTGGACACGTGTCGCAATCACGAGGGGTCGAAAACTGACCACTACAACTTACAAAGTTCCTCAACTAGAAAACAGAAAGTAAAAAGCTCGAATATATTACACACTTTTTCAAGTTACAAAAGAGCTGAAAACGAGACATCAAAAAGATTACATCTAGCTCTGTCTCTGTTGATCTAGTTTCAGCTCTAATCGGCGGTAGTCGACTCGAATTTGAAGTAGGCTGCGGACCCTCTACTAGACCTCCGCCGTAACTGGGATTTCTTGGTGCATGAGTGTCCCTTTGTTTCACGCACTCGGGATGGCTCCACTGTCCTTCTGCATGACCGCCTTGGGTCCATCATAAAAGAAGGAATGCCCAGTACACAGCCACTCCTACTACGGGCCAGTCTGGATGGAGACTTTCCACCTACGATGCACAAGTGCGGACTTTCCTCCTCGTTGGGCTGAATGGAAGGTTCCATTACCACCTTCTTTGAGGACGAGTCGGCCCGATGCGACCTCTTCTCACGCGTCTCGGGGCTTGGTTTGAGGCCTCGCCTTGAAGGCACCCTTATGGGGCAAGGCAGCATTCGCCTCAGCGCCATCCTTCCCCACGACCGTCTTGGCTACGGGAGCAGAACCTGCCTCTTCTCGAGTCCCCGAGACAATAAGGGGAGTGGAAGGACGGTTTAGATCCAGCAACTAGCTCCAATTTTGGTAGCCGACTCCAATTTAAAACAGGCTCCGGACCCTCGATCTCCTCTGTAACCGGGATTTCTCTGTGCATGAGTGTCCCTTTATTCCACACGGTCGGGACAGCTCCATAGTCCTTCTGCATGACCGTCTCCCAAGCCCCATAAATCTGGATGACGGTATCGCGCCAACCGTGATCGCTGTTCGCCAAATTGACGATCAGGTTCTCGAAACCACTCTTTGTGTCCGCCCTCCTTGGTTCTTCTAATCATGTAGAGGGCGGAGAAATCCTCGACCCTACAAGCATCAGGAATGAACCTGTTACAGGGGTCCTAGAAGCTCAAGACAACGCGCCAACCCCTACCACCAACTGAGAGGGGACCATACGATAACGACACAGAAAGTCACGGATGAAGTCTGTCAAATGGAACTTCAGCCCCAGGACCAGCACTTGAGGATGAAGGTATACACCACCAGCCTCAAGGGCCTCTGTATAGTCGGTGTCTGAAGGGCATCACTCCATCTTGACGTTTGACGGCAGTCGAACGCCATCTCGTGCCAAGTACTCATCCACTTCCTTCCGACTACAGAGGACTTTCAGCTTTGAATCAAAATTCATGGTCGTCCCGATGTTGGCCCTCCAGCCATTTCAGAAAAGAGATGGTGGGTTAGGTGAAAGATTTGGCAAAGATTGAAAGCAGAAGAAAGAAGACGAAAGAATTGCTAGACTTAAGAAGATTAAAGAAATTAGGGATATATGAAGAGACTCCATCCTTCCCCTTTTTAAATCCTCTGCTAATGTCATTGCAATGGTGACTTTGAAAAGGACGGTTACTTTTCCACCTTTGACGGAAAATCTAAGCCGTTGCATGAATCCCAACGACTTCAAATAACGGCAGCAAGTACATTGTGCATGCCTATAAGACTGACTGAGTGACAGTCTCGCAAGCAGCTCAGAGCATTGAATGTACAGAGATACGCAAAGATCCCCTTGCGTCTCCCTGACTTTCTCCCTTCGTCTTGTTGCGGTGGGTCAGCTCAGGAAACAAACTCCCCGACCACTTCATCCGATAGCGGCGAATGGAAATTCATTCGAGGAACTCGGCCCATTCTCTCCTTCCCGACCAATAACAACAGGAAAAGCTATTCATGAAATTGAGTCCATTCTCTCCTTTCTGACTAGAGACTTCGAGAAAAAGAGATAGAGCGGGCATCTGTAGTGGTCAAAATTATGACTCCCTGCAAGATTGTGACACCTAGCAAGTCTAGCAAATCATGAGATCACAGACTCAAGTTTCATCTAACAGATCTCACCCGATCACCTGACTGCCAGAGCGTTTACAACTACAAGGCACGTGGGGCTACAAATGGAGATATGAACTTCAATTCTCGCCAACCAGCACAACCCCGACAATCACACCCCATTTAAACCAATTACAGCTGGGGCCTTTTAGTCGGAATCTTTCTCGTCCAGCAACAAATGGGAAAAGTCTCTAGGATAGATGGATCCTCTATGTCCAATTGTTTTCGTTCTCATTTCAACTTGCCCAACATTGTTACACAGTTACGATCATGGGCAGATTCAGAGACTAAAACCTCTAGGGCCACAACTCAACTCGCTAATTCTCAGCTATAAAAGCCAATATCTTTCTCTTTGGCAAAGAATCGAACCTTAGAGAATTGAATTTATAACAGAATGCTGAGAACTCATTGTAATCCCTATGATTTAGTGGAATCTCTCTCTTTGCACTGTGTCTTTTCCCTTCTGCGGGTTTTCTACGTAAATTCTCTGGTGTTCGCATTGCTTTACTTTTTCTTTTACAAATTGAGTGTAGATAAATTCCTCCAAGGAATTTACCTCTACATACATGTTGAACCTTGAGAATGCATATGAAACAATGACCTAACTACCGTACCAATGCCACTCTATCATCCATCCCAAGCATGGTTCACAGTCGCGGTCTCGGCCGCCGACTCGGCGGGCACTGAGACGGATCGGTCTCGGCGACTCGGATCGGTATCGGGCGATACGCGCAAAACGCTACAGAGAAAGATCAAAAAATTCTGAAAAAATCACGACAAATCTTAAAAAAATGTAGACATCCACATTCATGTATCACATGTCCAAAATATATCACCTAGCATACTAAACATAAAGCGAAAGTATAAATACACGCGTCGCCGGTAGAAGCATATCAAAAATACATGCACAATATAGTAAATTACACAAACTACATTCATAAATACATGCAAATGTAGTTATTTCCACATTGAATTGCGATGAGGCACAAAATCATCATCATAATGCCGAGTCGACCGAGTCAACTCCGATTCTCGGCTGAGTCGGCCTCCTCTGAGTTGAGTCGACCAACTCGTGACTCGGACTCGTCTCGGAGCGGGTCGAGACGGATACGACTTGGCCGACTTGTCTCCGACTCGGCCGAGTCTTTGAACCATGATCCCAAGCATTCTCTTAGTTGCCTAATGTTCTCACCTATGAAGCATCATTGATCATATAACTATCACATAAAAGTTTTCCTTCAGTTTCAAGGGTATTCCACATGTTTCACATAGAATACATGCCAGATCCAAGCCTTTAAATTGCAGATCTAAAGATATCCTTTAAAATAGACACTGTTTATATTCTAGTAATTTTAAACATAATCCGTTCATCCACTTAGTTAACAAAAAGGGAAGTCAGAAAGGCCTGGATATCTTTTTGGTGTTATCCCTAGGGAAGGAAGGACATACATAAAGGCGATTACAGGCCTCGTCAACACTCAAGTGACTCAAATTTTCAAAAATCTTGAGACCCATAAAATAAAGCCCAAGTCTTCACACAATGCCCCTATTATGATTATTTTTTTTTCTCAAACAACCAATATAAACAATAAAAACTTAGTTGCAGTCATGAGTTCATGTGGGTGTGTCCCCCAGACGATTCAGAAAATTTAGGGTTTTTAAATTAAAAGAAAACTGTGGATTTTGACTTATTGGTGAATTATGTCTATCTTCTGTCTCTTTATATGATGTTAAGCTTCCAGTTTGGGTTAGACAGAAGATTGACAGACTGCTAAGATGAGAAAAAAAACTTTTTCCGGAAAGTTAGTAGAGATCTCTCTCCCTGTGCTTGTTTGGTTAACTGGAGTGAAGTTTGTCAGCACAAGAGCCAGCAGGGTTGGGAGTTATTTCTTTGAAAGAGATGAATCTTTCTTAGCTGGGGAAATGGCTTTGGAAGAGTTGTTGTGGAGACCATTGGTGTGGCATATGTACTATAGAGATTCGTGCATCTTGTATGCTCACAGTCAAAAAGTGTCCATCGTTGGAGGAGTATTGCAAACATTTAGATTCCTTTCTCTGTGGCACGAGGATGACTCCTAGGAGAGGCAAGCTTTGTGCATTTTTACTTTTTTAGACAGATAGTTGGTGTGCTGATCTCTCTTTAGCAAGCACTTTTACCAGACTTTACTCCACAGCTGTTCATAAGGATGTGTTACAATTTATTAATGTGGGTATTTTTCTGAGCATGGTTGGGTATGGAGTTTAGACTTCAGAAGAACTTTGATTGGGTCTTTGGTAGATGAGTATTTGTGTTGTATATGATGAAATAGTGGAGACCAAAGAATGAGGAAGATGTCACTACGTCAGTGGTTTGGAAATGGAAGTCAACTGGACATTTTTTGGTTAAATCATATTATTCCTTTTTTTAAATTTCTGGGGATGTGTCCTTTTCTGCTGCACATATCTGGAGAATAAATGTTTCTTTGAAGGTCAAAATTGTTATGTAATTGATTCTTAAAAGAAGGCCTAATACCCTGGATGTTTCACCTAGGGATTTCCCCATCTGTGACTTGTGTTTTGTGTGATCTACATGATGAATCTCTTACACATTTATTCTAGGCTGTGATTATGTGCGATTTATTTGGAACTTTTGACAGTGAACTTAAATGTTTCTGATGAGCCAGGTGTACTTGGACATGTGGATTATCCAGAGACAAATCATGTTTCTCCTGTAATTCGTATTCAATAGGATATGTCTGTGATGGTAGTTTGCTGTTAATCTGGGATGAGAGAAACAATAGAATCTTCTCCAAAAATCTAAAGATTGTTAGTCTGTTGTTTTAGAGTATTTAATTCTATTGTCACTTTTGGCAAGAAAACCTTTCAGGCAAACAGTGGAGGACCTATAATCATGGTGGCCTTAAGGTTGTGTGTGGTAGGAGAATTGTTGCTAACAAGACTGGTCTAGTTGCTAAATGCTAATTCTGGTTCGACTGCTGATCACGGAGAGGTTGTAGATACAGTGACAGCCAATGTTGATGTTTCTTGTGAAGATAGTGGTGGATCCAGACCTAATGCTCCTGTGGTGATCAACGCTATCCACTAAGACTTCTGATGGGATAGAAGTGATTATTTTGGATTTCTGTTTTTCTGGTCTTTTGATGTCCTTTTGAGAGAGAGGATGGTTTGGATGAATGTACTTCTTAACTGCTAAACTACTTGAAGTGTATCTTTGATGTTGATGATATAGTTTTATTTTATGTAACTAAAGATGGAGCAATGATAATTCAGTTAGGCTTTCAAGTTTGAGGCCCCATCCCTTCTTTCAAAGAAAGAATTTGGTAGATTTTGAATTATCTGCCTATATTGTTGATTTTGTTGGTTCAAAACAAATTAGTTACTTGTTTGCAATTTGAACTAACCACTTCTTTTCTATTTGTAGCTTTGGCCCAATCATGTGATTACTTCTATAAATTCAAACTTATTTTGGTCTTTTTTTTATTATTCATTCCCTTAGAAAGGAATTAAGGATTGTTTGCTTCTTCTAACCTTTAAGAGAATGTATCGATGGTTCTTTTTCTTATTGAAACATTATGCAGGGTGTAAACAGAACGAATATCATGATATCAGTATCCGCTCCACTATAAAAAACGAATATTTGTCAGATAGATATTAATCTGAGTCAGATATGGATTATTACTATCTGTCACTGTTTTAAATATCGGCCGAGTTGGTCGAGATATCCACCGATATCTCATTTTTTACCTGTTGCCGATACGATATGGGGAGATCATTCACACATATCGTTTGCAGCAAAAAACGGCTGATATTTGAAATTCGGTTGATAAATCACCCGATATAAATCGGCGCAAAATTGACCGATATGAATTTATTTTAATTGGGTTCATTTTTTTGAACCAATCAACATTGAACCTAAACACGACCATTACCCGACTATATAAGTGTTGTTTATGGGCGTGTTTGTTTCGCCGCAAAACGCCGCAAAACGCAAGTCGTAAAACTTCTTTCCATTTTCCGTTATTTGTTTCGCTGAAAAACAAGTTGCAAAATGCAACTCTTCTTTTCCCATTTGCAGTTGCTACAGATAAATTTGTGGTCATGTAAATATCACTTTTACACTCATATTTTTCCACTTGCAGTTGCTACAGTTAATTTTGTGGTCATGTAACTCTCGCTTGTAGTACACTTACAGTTCAAAACAGTTACTTGATAATCAATATATAATTTCATATTATTAAATATTTAATATTTTAAATAGTGTTCAATTTCTGATTTAATTATTTAATTATTTTATATTTTTAATCTTTATTTTTTTATTATTTTTAATATTGTTTTAATATTTAATATTTTACTATTTAATTTACTATTTTATTTAATACTTTATTATTTTATTAATACTTATACCATTTTTTATTATTTTATTTAGAGTTAATATTTTATTAATATAACAATATTATACTTTAGTATAAAATTATTATATATTTAATTATATATTTTTTAATATAAAAAATTACTTTATATATCATAATATATTTTATTATTATATTAATATTTTATTACGTTAATATTGTAATAATAATTCAGTATAATAATACTATAATGATAATTTATTATTAAATTATAATTATAGTTTACTTTATTAATTTTATATTTCTATAATATTACAATAATATTATAATAAAATTTATATTATAATAATTTCAAGTATTTTAATATTATAGTATTATAACTATATTTTATTATTTTATAAGATTTTTATATTATAATAAGATTTATATTATAATAATTTTCAAGTATTTTTAATATTATAATATTATAAGTATATTTTATTATTTTTGTAAGATTTTTTAATATTTATATTTTATTAGTATTCTTAAAATTTTATTAATGTTCTTTAGATTTTCTTAAAATTTTATATTATTTATTTAGTTAATATTTTAGTAATATTTTACTATTTATACTAATATTTTATTAATATTATTGTTATAAATAAAATATTAAGATTATTAATTTTTTATCTCAAATTTATTAATACAATTTAATTTGCAAAAGTAGATTTAATTTAATAGTATTTATAATATTTAAATCACTGCTACAGTTAATTTTGTGGTCAACTTTTTCACTTACAATTTTACATTACCAACCAAACACCGTAAAACACAATATACTTACCATTGACACTTTCACTTTATCAACCAAACACCGTAAAACACAATATATTTTCCATTTACACTTCACTTTATCAACCAAACACCGTAAAACACAATATATTTTCTCTGCTACAGTTTATTTTTTCCATTCTCATTTTACGACTTACGACTTGCGACGTTTTGCAACGAAACAAACAGGCCCTATATCGTTAGGGCTCGATTATTATCGAGCCCTAATTTTTTCCTCTATGAATTGACAGCGATGTCGCTTGCCTCCCTTTCATTCTCTAAGCGTGACAATCTCACATTCAAATTTAAAGACGCAAGGATTTCATCTCTTTTATTATCTTTTTCGCTAATTGATTTTCAAGTAAGTAAATTATATAACTTCTGAACTTATATTTTTCAGTTCCATGTAATAACTTATTTATTGCACGACTCACGATTGTGTGCAAATATACATTATTTTTTTTACCGTTTTTGCATGCATATTACATCATTTTTATTTGGTAGATGATATCTATGACACTAAACCAACTTTTAGTTATCAATATCTCATTATATATGGTATCTGATATGAACGCCCGATATGCGCGTGTATTTCCGATATCTCTCCCTGATATCCGATATGAAACCCCCATCTGATACGATCCTGATATCTGATATTTAGAACCTTGCTATCTGTATCCGGTTATATGTAGATATGAAGCACAGTCAGATAATATACGTCTCTAACCACAGTTTTTTCGTTATGAAATACTAGTTATGGGCGTGTGCCATGCACGTGAAGTTTTTTTCAAGTAGAGTTATTCCTAATTTGATATAAATATTCATTCTAAAATTTATTTGAATATTTATTTGGAGAAACTTAATATCTATCTATTCAATATAACAAACAATCATAGAGATATACATATTTCATAAAAAGAAAAAGAAAAAATAATCAAATATGTAGGGAAAAAATCAATGAAAAATAAAGAAAGGAACAGGGAAAGAATCAAAAGAAAGAAAATAGTTTGAAGAAAAGGAAAAGAAATAATTAGAAAAAAATAGAATCAAAAGACAAAAATATGGAACCTATCATTAAAAAAAATAAGAAAATGTAGAAGAACCGAATGAATAATGAAAAAACTGAAATAATCCTGGAAAGTAAAATATTTAGACAAAGAAACCACATGGTAAAATAAAGTAGAAAGAATAGGTATTTAGACAAAGAAACCACATGGTAAAATAAAGTAGAAAGAAAATGGGTGAAGAAAAAATAAGAAAAATAAGCAAAAAGAAAGAATTATAAAAAAAAGAAGAAAACAACAAAAAAACAAACATAAAACGAAAAGAAAACAAAGAGTATTAGAAAAATGTTGTAAGAAATAATTAGAGAAAAGAAAAGAAAAAAAATTCTGGAATCAATGAAACGAAAGAATAAAATAAGTAAGGTAGAATCAGAAAATAAACAAAACAATAAGAAAACATAGAACTAGATCAGGAAAAAGATTTTAAAAAATGAAAAGATGAAATAGAAAAAGGAAAAAGAATGCAAGAAAAGTGATGAAATATTCAATTAGGAAGGAAAATTCTAGAACAAAAAAGAACAAATTGAAAAATAAATTAGAACATATTTAGAAAATATAATGAATTTAAGAAAATCTGCAAAAAAAGAAAATACGACCGAAAAATGGAAAAGACCTAAAAAGAAAAGAAAGAATCAGGAAAAATGAATTATCAAAAGAAAATAGACTAAAACCAAAGAAATAAAAAAGAAATAAAGGAAAATAGAAAAGAAAAGAATTATGGAAAAACAAAAATAATAAAAATAAACAGGGGAAAAAAGAAAAAATGGTAAAAAATAAGTAGAAAAGAAAAGAAAGGATCACAAGCAAATAACAGAAAAAAGTTTAGATAAAAAGCACAAAAAGAATTGAAAAAAAAAATAGAATAGTCTCAAGGAAAAGAAAGAAGAAGTGAGAAAAAAAGAAAATAAAGAATCTAAAAAGAAAGAAATGAAAATATGAAAAAAGGAATGATCAAAAACAAAGAAATGAAGAATTTTTTTATAAAAAGAAAAGAGAAGATTGAAAAATAATTAAAATAAAATAGGGGGAAATGGAAAAATACAAATGAATAAAAGGGAGTAGTAGGAAAAAAAAAGAAAAGAAGAAAATTTAGTTAGAAAAGAAAGAAGAATCCAAAAAAAGAAAGGAAAGAGTGAATAGAAAGAATCACCGAACAAAATATTGAAAAAAATTTAAAGGGGGAAACTGAGGTAGAACAAACTCCTCTCTCTCTTTTTTTTTTTTTTTTTGTTTGAGGGGGGGGGGGGGGGTGGGGGGGGGGGGGGAGGGGGGGCGAAACAATCATAAGGAAGAATACAAAAAGGATAAAACAAAAAAGGTAGAACAAAACCGTAAAACAAGAGAAAAACAGATGAAAATGAAACCAAAGAATGTCAGGAAAAAAATAATCTGGGAAGAAAATAAGAAGAAAAGATTGGGAAATCAGGAAAAGAAAACAAAAAATGAATAAAAGTAAGTAAATAGAATAAAGAAGAAAAGAATACACGTGCAAGAAAGAAAAAAAATAGAACTCAATAAAAATTAAGGAGAAATATGGGAAAGAAAGAAGAATTGGAAAAATAAAAGAAATAATCTAAGGTAAAAGAAACGAAAAATTTTCTGGAAAAAGAGGAAAAGAAATAAATGAGTGAAAGTAGAATAAAAGAAAAAAGAAAAAAATTGAATATAAAAAGTAGAATAAAACAACCAAGCAACGAGTAAAAAGTAGAACAACGATAAACTAAAAAATCTAACAAAAAACGAATCTCAAAAAGATCTGGAAAGAAAGAAAACAAAGATTCACAAAAAAAGAAATGAAAAGAATAATAGAAACAACAAGAAGGAATTAAAAAATAGAATAACACCATAAAAGGAAACGAGGAAACAAACAAAATTAAAGAATCGTAAAAAAAAAAATTTATAAGGAAAGAGAGAGAAGAACCGCAGAATACACACACACACACACACACTATATATATATATATAGAGAGAGAGAGAGAGACTTGGATTTTTTGGAAGCATATGCACAATCCCATTTTAAAACAAAGAAAGTGCATCGGGAGAAATGAAAGAAAGAATTAGAGAAAGAGAGTTTTAATAAATGAGAGATTCAATTTGGAAAAAAAAGAATAAATAATTAGAGAGAGGGTTTCCTTAATTGAGAGTTCCAATTATGTTAGGAGAATGAAATTAAAATAAAATTTTAATTATTTAAATATTAAAAGATCACAAAACTAGGAGCAAAAAATGTGCAAGTGCTTTTGTACTATTTGCTTTTAAAAGTAGTTATAGATTGTCTATGAGCTAATAGTTCATCTAGAAAAATGAGCTTGAGAGAGAAAAATAGTCAAGCCCACCCTACAAGTTAACTCCAAGCTAGGGCCTAACTTTAATTTCAGCTTATGGTACATCAATTTTGTCAATAAACTGTTAGAACATTAACAACTTTTTTTTAATTATAACCTCATCATTATTGATGGTCATAATACCAAATTTAAAAGGTGTATTGCTAATCTAGAAACACGAAGCACATCTATAATTTTATATCATTTTTGTTATATTTGGTAGTAACAAAATATATCATAATAAATAGGGTTATTCTCATATTTATAAAATTACTCCCCAAATCATCATAATTGCTCAATTACCCCTTAATTCTTTAAAAAGGGTCAAATTTACCGTCATCGTCAATTGTTGTTAGCTTTTCTCTCTTCTCTTTTCTTCTGCATTAATGTAGTGGTCAGATTTTCAATCTGACCCAGGATCGTGACATGTCTCCCACCTTATTAGTACTTCCCGAAGGCAGACGATAAAGATGTGCCAACGGACATCTTCCAGAAGCATCATCTCGCATTCCGAGGTCACTCCTCTTCCGAGGACTCGATTATCCCGAAAGCACTCCCCCGAGGACTCGACGGTCCCGAGACCACTTCTCCCAAAAGCTCAACTATCTCAAGGTCATTCCTCTCGTCCCGAAGAAAATAGATGCAACAACCGACCCTTAATCATCGCCTAGATTCATGGAGAGCGTTATGCCACCAGCTCACCCATGTTTCAAACGTGCAGCAACTCCTATCCCTATGCAGACTGTAACAATCAAGCACAATTCCAGCCGTTACGAAGAAATCTCAACGTGCAAAATTATGCGGTTATGAAAATTTGTATGACTCGCACCACTAATAACGATTCTCAGGGTATTTATACAGTGACAGTTGGATGAAGGGAAGGGAGAAAAAAGAAGGAAGTCATTCCTTACTGTACCAGAGATTATAAACAGAGTTCTAACTCTGTGGAGTTCACTATAATCCTTTGAAAATAGTGAATTCTCTCCCCCCTCCCCATGATTTTTCCCAAATTGGATTTTCAAGTAGAATCTTGTGTTTTTACTTGTTCTCTATGTGAATCTCTGAATTACTTTTCATCCTCGCCAATGCGAATTGACCGCTTGATCAATCGTGTCAGAAAATCTCCACCACATTTTGATACTTTCATTGAGATCTGAGTCCCAACACTAAAGACATCTCCCCTCATAAACTTCCCTCAAAAAAGCCCCTAATAATGGCCCCACGCAAGAGAATCACTGACGGTGCAACTTCCAAAGGCAAGGCTAAAGCAACCATTGGGGGCATGACCTCCAAACCAACCAACAATCACCGCGCATCGAGGACACCGACTCCATCTCACCGCACGAGTCCTCTACCAGCCGCCAACCGTCTCAGCCACAAGAACAACTCTTTCAGATGCTCTACGGGATGAAAGAGTAAATGAAAAAGCAACAACAGCAGTCCGATCGTGAGCGAGAACAGATTGCGCTCGACGTGAGAACATCCTTCGTGAGTAAGAGGAGCTGAAGTAACTCAACCAACAACTCCAAACTCAAGTTACAGCCCTCCAGAACAACTCCATACGGCGAAGGCGACCCTGAGAACAGAGGACCCCTGAGTCTCCACGCCCTTGATGAGCTGATCCAGAAGCGTATCGTGAAGGACAAACTGTCTCAGCACTTGATCCCATCCACTCGCCTCCACGATTCTCCGCTCTCCAAGGACATAAAGGAGTGTGAGTTTTCGAGAAAATTCTCGACTCCCATTTTTTACAGTTATACCGAAGCGAGCAATCCAGTTCAGCACATCTGGCACTTTCAAGATAAGATGGTGCTCTGCTCCCGCAACGACCCGGTAATGTGCCTTACCTTTCCTTCTAGCCGGAAGGACGCGACATAAAAGTGGTTCTATTCCCTACAGCCAACGCTCTCCATAATTTGTCAGAGGTCACTGAAGTCTTCCTCACATAAGACGCCTCTCGCCAAGAAGCCAAGAGAAATAGCCATCACCTCCTTTCCATCAAGATGAGACCCGGAGACAGCCTCAAGTCCTACGTCAACTTCTTCCAGAGTCAGCTGGACAAAGTCTCTAACTGTGGTGAGGAGGTAACCACACTCGCATTCATCAGCGGGCTGCCCTGTATAAGCACCTCCTAAAGCATAATGTCGCCAAGATAAGCGAGGTTCTTTCCTGAGCACAGTCATACATTCAACTAGAGGAGGCCATGAAAGCTTCCTCCAGCCACCCTGCGAAGCCAGGCGATGCTGAAGGCAAGTCAGAGTCTATTCATGAAGTTCCCAACCACGCTCTAGACCAGTCCTGAGGGCAACCTCCCTGAAAGAAGCAGGCAATCTCTATTCTTCCCCCGAATCTAATCCAAAGCTACAGGTCTAACACTTCACTCCATGAAGCTCCCGATCAACGAGGTGTTCGACACCATCAAAAATCAACAATGGGTCAGACGTCCGAAGCCGATCCAACACGATCCCTCACTCCCCAAGTCTGAGGAGTACTGCTTAGAGCACCAAACCATTCATTGTTGGGTGCTCTGAGGGTACTTGGAGGAATTGATCTAGCAAGACTTTCTCAAGGAGTACGTTCTCACTCTCAAGGCAATTTCCCGACAACCCGGCACATAGCCTCCTCGAGAGCAAATTTGATCGCCCAATACAAGACGATTGACTGTTTCCCGGACTCCATACATAGTGTACATCCTTCCAATCTTATCCTTATGTATTGCATTTGTGAGAATAAAATACTACCTAATGCTTTACTTTTGCCATGCATCCTTCCGTCCACATGCCACGCTAATGGGATTTCGAATTTCTCCTACTCAGAGGCAACCAACAAAAACCCCCGCTGATGGGATATTGATAAGTCTAGTATTTCCTATTACTTTCTTATTTGATTGATTTTAAGAATTAAACTGTGTGTGAAAAATAATAACATGATAATTTTATGTTTTGCAGGTTTTATTGAATGATGTTTTCTTTTTAAGTTCTCAATCAGCAAGCAAAAAATCCCAATAAATTCCAAATCTCAACCACAAACAAACCAGCAGATTTAGCTGAATTCAACTAATAAAAAGAGAAGGAAAATCAATTAAGATAAAAAAGTTGAGATTTGAAGATATGAGGATGGAAACAAATCCAAATTTGAAATCAACCGACTCAACAATACCTAGGGTACGGATAAAAGTTGTTGGAAATTGCAAACTAAATAACGGAAGGAGTCCGTGAGATTCAAAATATTGAGAAGATAAGAATGAAATCCTAACTGAATTTTAAAATTCAGTAAATCCTTAGCAGTTGCATGCTATAAGGCTCTCTCACATCATACAGAGGGTGGATGATTTCTCAGATCGTCTCCGGTGAATTTCTGCTGAGAAGAAGAGATTAAAACTGCAGAGGAGAAGAAACCGCACATGGAGTCATCAGACTATATCTCTCTTTTTGTATTCTCACCTTAGTAACGACTTGATTATATTTTTAAAAAGATGAAGATTTTCTTTAACATAAGCATCTAAATTTATATTCTTGAGTTTTGATGATATCTTTGTGAAGTGGATATGCTTAATTTGTATTTTTTGATGAACAGATCTATGCACTTATATTTTGTTGATATGTTTTTCTTTATCCAAGATAGATTATGCCTCTAGAATTTATTTAGGAGAGTTTATGCCTGAGAATAAATTTTCACATCATTTTTTATCTATTACTTTATTATCATCGAGATACTTTATGCATATTCGTACTTTTGAAGTATGATTAGTAGATAGGGTATGCCCAGATGAGTGAAGTAATATGCATGATTAAGAATTTCATGCGAAGAAACTTAGATTGATTTTAAACTCAAAAATCGTTTAAAAATTGTGACATCTTTAAAAGTTGAATATTTACCTAGATTGGTTTGAAATCAACTTAGTTGTTTTAATTAAATATTAAAAAAGAAATAAAAATATTCATTCATCACTTTTTAACTGTCTTTAATCAAGTTTAGAAACAAAATCTCTCCATGGATTCGACTTGGATTCACTATTATACTCGCTTTAGTACTTTAGATTAAATTATGAATTTGTTGTGATTTGCAGATTTAATGATAACTGCTTTCAACCGATCAAATTTTGGCATCGTTGACAGGGAGATTTTGCTTATTTTCTTTGTTAAAGATAGAAACTAATTTTTTTCTTTCCTAGGTACAATAGGAGCTGATCCATGTGCCCGATCCTGCGTAATTCTCTTTTGGTTCATGTAACCTACCCCAAATACTTGGGACAAATGGCTTAGTTGTTGTAGTTGTAGGTACAACAGCAAGGGTGCATTACTGGAGGATCAAAGAGTGAGGAACTTTTGAGCTTGCAAATCTGGTTAGACCTTTCTTTTTTGTCGGTCGAGATCAAAAAGAAAAAAAAAGAAGCTTAGGCCAGTTTCTATGAACAATCTCTAGAGCACTGGTCTCTTAAGATCTCATCGCAGAGGTCCAAATTCTCATGGCAGGAGTAGCCAGCAATAGACACGATGGAGGAGGAGGGAAGGTCTTCTCTATTTGTTGTTGTAGGTTCAATTTTTTGAAAATTCTAGAGATACCCATTTGGGTTCTGGACTTAGTTTTGAGAAGCCAGAAAGGAAATTTAGGTTTAATGGAGAGAAGTTGGATGGCACTAAAGGTGAGAGCTTTGATGTAGATAAAGGTTCTTTGGGAGTTCAGAGAGGGAATGCTCCTTGGGTTCTGGAATACAGAGGGGGCTGCTCCTTGGGTTCATAGAGCGAAAACAATGGAGAATTTGAAGTTTGATGAAGAAGATGAGCAGCAACAAGACATTGTGGGCTTTAATGAACCAAGATACAAATCAAATGCTAGTCACTTGAATGTTGACGACGATGAAAAGCTAAGTTCAATGTTTAAATATCGGATATCGGCGATATACCGGTCGGTAAAATTATGTATCGGATACCGGATGATATATCGCGATATGGTACTAGATACTGGTTGATATATCAATAGTAAATACATACAAGATATTATTAAAAGAGATAAGTTATTATCCAAACATCATATAAAAACATCATTGAAATACCATAATGAACATACAATAAAATAAAACAATCTCTCAAGCAAAAAATAATAATTATTATCCAAATAAGTAACTATAAGGGCCGATATATCAGATATTTCATCTCGGATATCGACCGATATATCGGCCACGTAGCGATATATCGGCCAATATCGGTCCAAAATGATATCCGGTAAATTTTTGCACTTATCGTATCATTTTGAATAAAATGCCGATATCTCGGCCGATATACCGGTATATCGGCCGATATTTAAAACAATGGCTAAATTTGACAGAAGTAGTACCCTTCCATCTAGGCCAATGGGCGACGGCAAGAACAGGGAGAAGGAAGTCGATGACGGAGTAGACGAAAGGGTATTAAATGGATTTCACAAAAATATAACAGAAATGTTTAGAATATTCCATTTTGATTCTCTTTAACTGACAGTGGGGGTAATTTTGGAAATATGGAACGAATTGAAGGTAATTAAGCAATTATGATGATTCGACGTGTAATTTTAGAAATATGAAAGATTATAGGGTAAATATGAGAATAACCCTAATATATATTATCTTTAAATAGAGCGGAGATATAAACAGAAGCAAATACCACAATATGGCCTTACCCGCCATATAAATATAAAGATCGAACTAAAAACTAATCTTTGACTGAATAGCCTAATTGACAAAAAAAAAATAACAAAAACCAAAACGTAGACCAAAATAATGCTCCTAAGAAACTATACCACCACACCCCAAACCCCCACACGCACATATGGAGACAATTGTATAAATCTCTCTTCTTTTCCCTTAATATACCACCATAAATTAATATCAACCCCAAGGCACTATTAGAATCACATAGTTTGAAAATCAAAGCTTACTGAACGTACAATTTATAAACATTAAGGCCAACTATTACAATGCAAATTCATATGAATAATTAGAGTATCAAAGCATGTAGATTAATGTACTATTACAGACAATTGTGTTCATTGATATTTTATAAGCTATATAGACACATGGTATATGAACTATGTCATAAATAAATAAATACTTAAACTACTAAGATAGCCATTGGTCCAACACATGGGCAAGTTTAGGATAAATTTCCACGGAAACCCCAAAGTTTTTAGTCACGTTGAAACAGATAACCACCTTATATTTCCAAACTAATCGATAAAGGACACCACTAGAATTTAGGATATTCACATATCCATCCTACCATCAAATGACAAGGTCATGTGACTTTATTTTGACTAGGATGCCTACTGCTCAAGTACAGGACTTTAGTTATACGCCAATTAAATGGTTAATCAATGTAAAGGAATTTTTTTCTGATTTATTTAATCATTCAGTTAATCCCATCCATTGTATAGTTTTTCATATGACTGAAGAGATTCCCCATTTGAGGCAGAAATCTCCACAAATCCCAACCCCAACCCTCCCATTTCTAAATGGAAAAGTCTAATATAACAACTCTCCCATGCTAAATGTTTGACTTTCAACAAAAGCATATAGAGAGTCTGCCATTACAACCGCAGGCCCACACTGCTCATAGGTCATTGCATAGTGTTCAAAAGCTTTAGCTTCACAAAAAATATGGCATTGATGGAAAAGTTGGCAACATTGAGTACAAGACCATGTGGTCTGAGAGTCAACGCATGCAAGAGCAACAAAGACCATGAAAAGGCTTGGAACTAAACACATTTATTACATACCCAAACCACTAAAAGTGTACATCACTCACTCCACTTGTAACCCAAGTCCACTCCTCTTGACACCTCACCTTCAAATCCAACCCTACTGAAACCCAATCTTGAAATCCCATAGCTTACCTCAATTAAACTAGGGTTTTTAGAAATTGTTTGGATAGAAAAGATGTCAGATATACCCAATTCCTCGTGGCTTTTTTGAACTAAATTTCTTGCAGATAGCCAAAACAAATTTCTTTCAAAGTTAAGAGCAGAGCAGCAGCAATTACCACAGACTTTACACAACATGAATCCTTTTCTCATTTAGATTTATTCAGGGTCATCCACTCTGTAAAATAACAACCAGCACATCCTTTTCAATCACCTCAATCCATATTCATTTAGGTCTATCCCTAGTCCTCCTTTATTAACTATGATTGTTCCATTATCCTTATTGGCACATTGAATGGTCTATGTTACATATGCCTAAACATACATATGCTTAAACCATCATAGCAGATTCTCCTGCATTTTGTCCTCAATTGAAGCTAGATCTAACTTCTATTTGTTAAATGTTAAGCATGGTTCTAAATATCAGCCGATACATCAGTTTTGGACCCACACCGATACGATTTGATGAAAAAAATTAGTCATATCGGTTTGAGCCGATATCAACCGATATTGGCCGATGTTGACCGATATATCGGCTGATATGTATCACCCTGATATTGGCCAATATTGCATTTTCTTCTTTCTCTGCATGTTTTCTTAACAAATCGGGTTTGGCTCATCTTTTCAGCTATATTATTCTATTATTAGGGCCTTGAGACTTAAGAATGTTTATTAAATATTTATGGTTTATGATATTAATTAATTTTATTGTTTGTGCTTGTTGTTTATCATTTTATGTATGCACTAAAGGGTAGGTTGAGGATTGGGATGGGTAATATTTTTTTTATATTTTGTTTCGTTTATATATCAAGTTATATATGTTTTTGTGATTCTTATGCATATCAAGTAAGTCTCTTACTCAAAAATTTATATTTAAAGATTAAGGATTTCATCTTTTATTATTTCTTTCATTCATCAAGTTCTAGGTAAGTAGTAGCTTTTCATGATACATGCTATATAATTATGAGTCTGTTATGAAACGATAGCTGTCAACCTTTACTATGCAGTATTAATGGTTTTACTATGCGACGATGCAAGCAATGACGCAAGCATACATAGTGACTGCAGAGTACCCCAAAGTTTTCCTATAAATAGGCCCTTCCTGATTCATTTCAATGTATACTTCATAAATCAATAAAATTCATACTTCTACTCTGTCTCTAGAATTCTCTGTTTTGGTGTTATACTTTTCTCGGGTTTTACAACACGTTATCAGCACGAGCACTCTAGTTCTGTCCCCAACCTCTACCTCCGTCAGCTCAGGAAAAAAGTTCTATCACAAGCCTCTACCTCTATTAGCTTAAGGTAAAAGTCTTGTCACGAGCCTCTACTTTCATTACTTAAGAAAAAGTCTTATCACAAGTCTCAGCCTCTACCTCTACTATCTCAAGATAAAAAATGGCAAGTTATTCTACTTATAATACTCGTATAACACCACCACTATAATGAAAGGAGGCTCTGCCACCTATTTATAGTAATGTGATGTGGTTAAAAAAACTAGATTATTATACTAATTATATTCATATAACACCACTGTTATATTTGAAAGGAGACCCTGCCATCTATTTATAGTAAAGTGATGTGATTATGACAAGCTAATAATATTTCTTATTATTATCTTTACTAACCTCTCTATTGATGCTTGTGTGGAATAAACCCCAAGCTACCGATAGTATATATTTTATTATTCTGTCTGTATAAACGCCCACTGAAAGGTTTGCCGAGTAGCGTGATGTGTCAATATTTATTTCAATATTTATTGCTTTATAAATATGTCTGCAAAACACCCACCAAGTAGAATGGTGTGCCTATATTATAGCACATAAATATATGTAGTACAATACATTTATTTTATCATTTTCTTAATTACAAAATTTAAATTGTATAAAATCCAAATTGCTTCTCTCTCCTCCAACGGCTATAAAACGGGTAGTTTTCATTCTATAAATTGGTGAATTCTAAACCACATAACTCACTTCTCAATCTCTCTTCATTCTCAAATTTTTTCATCATCTCCACAAGCTTTGTATTCGATATTTTCGCAAGATGCTTACTCTATTTTTGAAGTTTATTATTGTCGTCATCATCATTAATACTTCTATCCTTTTTGTTATAGATATGAATCCAAGTGATTTTTACCTGGGCCTTTTAATTTTAATGTTCACCTTCCCTCTTTTGTTTGTAGCTATTATGATTGAAATGTAAGTTTTACTATTTTGTTGTGAAATAAAATATTGTGATCCTAATTATTTTTGTATTTTGTTATAGTTATCACCATGTCAAACTTTGCAAAGCTTAAGTTCATTCCACTTGATATCCCAGGAAGGAATCATATGTCTTGGGTTATTGATATAGAAATGCATCTCGAGTCAATAGGTCTCACTGAAATCATTAAAGAGATAAACTCTACATCGTCGAAAGATAAAGCAAAAGCGACGATCTTTATTCGCAGACATCTTGATGAATATTTAAAATGTGAATATCTCACAGTAAGAGACTCAAATGTCTTATGAAAAAATCTCAAAGAAGATTTGATCATCAAAAAGAAGTTGTGCTCCCTGCCACGCGTGATGAATGGAATGCTTTGCGCTTCCAAGACTTTAAGAAAATCAGCGATTATAACTCTGCAATATTCAGAATAGTATCACAATTGAAATTCTGTGGGGTGGATATCACAAATGAAGAAATGCTGGAGAAGACTTACTCAACATTTCATGCATCTAATATAACACTGCAACAATAATATAGGTTGCGTAGTTTTAAGAAATATTCTGAACTAATTTCATCTTTCCTTGTGGCAGAGAAGAATAATGAGCTTTTGATAAAAAATCATCAGTCTCGCCCTACTAGTTCAGCAGCATTTCCGGAGCAAATGCTATATTTTCTAAAAATTATGGACGAGGATATAATCATGGTCGTGGCCGTGGACATGGTCGTGACCGTGGACGCAGTCGAAGTGGTTTTACAACCCTTCACAAAATAACGTGATCCACAAGAAGCATCATGTAAAAAGACATGATAAAGGAAAAGATATTCGTGAAAGTTCTCTTCGAAATCCTGAAGATTCCTGTTATAAATGTGGCTCCAAAGGGCACTGATCTCAAGTGTGCCGAACATCGGAGCACCTTTGTAAGCTTTACAAGGCATCCTTGAAAGGAAAAGAAAAGGAAGTGAATTTCACTGATGATGATCCTATGGATGATTCAACTCATCTTGATACTTCAGATTTTACTGATAATTTTGCTGATCTTTCAACCCATCGTGATTCTATGAATACTGATGATAATTAGATATATGATTGTATTACTATGTTTTGTTATTTGTATTGTCAAATTTATCTTTAAATGTAATATTTATTTATAATAATATGTTTAAAATTTTATTCTTACCAAACGATTTATTTTGCATGAAGCTTGATATGGATTATTCTAATGATGAAGTCAAGACCAAAATTGGATATATTTGCATACCGGATAGTGATACAACACATACTATTCTCAAACATAAAAGGTACTTCTCCGATTTAAAACCAACAAAGGCAAATCAATACAATATCAGGTCCTGTACACTTGATTGAAGGAACTAGTAAAGCCAACTTTATATTGTCAAATGGAACAAAGTCTTTCATAAAAGACGTTTTGTTTTCACCAAAATCCAAAAGAAATTTGTTGAGTTTTAATGATATATATCTTCATGGATATGATACTCAGTCTGCAACTGAAGAAAATATGAAGTATATGTATCTTACTACTTATGTATTAGAAAAGAAGTATATATTAGAAAAACTACCAAAGCTTTCCTCACGATTGCATTACACATATATAAATGTGATAGAGTCGTATATGGTAGTTAAAGAAGATACAGAGACATTAACTCTGTGGCATGACCGTTTAGGTCACCCTGATTCAATGATGATGCGAAGAATTATTGAGAATACACATGGACATACATTAAAGGGCCAGAAGATCCTTCAAACTAGTAAAATTCCATGTGAGGCTTGTTCTCTAGGAAAATTAATCATGAGACCATCACCAGCTAAAATAAAAACTGAATCACCTACCTTTCTTGAATGTATCCAAGGTGATATATGTGGGCCTATACACCCATTGTGCGGACCATTTCGATATTTTATGGTATTGATAGATGTCTCTAGTAGATGGTCACACGTTTGTTTATTATCAACTCGCAATGTGGCATTTGCGAGATTTCTTGCTCAGATAATTAGATTACGAGCACAATTTCATAATTATACAATCAAGAAAGTTAGATTTGACAATGCTAGTGAGTTTACGTCTCAGGCTTTTAATGATTATTGTATGTCAATTGGAGTAGCTGTTGAACATCCTGTTACCCATGTACATACACAAAATGGTTTCGCTGAATCACTGATTAAGCGCCTCCAGCTTATTGCTAGACCATTAATAATGAGAACAAAATTTTCTATTTCTATATGGGGTCATGCAATTTTACATGCTGCAGTATTAATTCGCATCAGACCAAGTGCATATCATGAGTACTCCCTCTACAATTAGCATCTGGTTAAGAACCAAATATTTCCCATCTTAAAATTTTTGGTTGTGCGGTATATGTACTGATTGCTCCACCACAACGTACAAAGATGGGTCCTCAAAAAAGACTGGGAATATTGTCGGCTATGAATCTCCTTCTATTATAAGATATCTTGAGCCTAAAACCGGTAATATTTTTATGGCTTGGTTTGCCGATTGCCATTTCAATGAGGCAATTTTCCCAACATTAGGGGGAGAAAAGAAACATCTGGAGAAGGAGATTACACGGAGTGAACCATCTTTATTGCATCTTGATCCTCACACAAAACAATGTGAGTCAGAAGTACAAAAGATTATGCATTTACAAGAAATAGCAAATCAGTTGTCAGATGCATTCACTGATACGAAAAGAGTGACTAAATCATACATACCAGCTGTAAATGCTCCTGCTCGAATTGAAATCCCAAAAGGACAATCCGAAAATGAAGTCGCTAATGAGTCTAAGGCACGCCTGAAGCGTAGTAGACCAATCGGTTCCAAAGATAAAAATCCTCGAAAAAGAAAAAGAGCAGATAAGCATGATGACCATAATGTAGAAGAATCACAAAATAAGACAAATCAAAAAATGGAAAATCCTGAAGGTATAGAAAATCATGAGATCTCTATTGATTATGTCAATACAGGAGAATTACGGAATCGAAATAAGATGGAAAATATGGATGAAATATTTTCCTATTCCGTAGCATGTGATATTGTTAACGGAAGTGAGGATCCTGAACCAAGATCCGTCACTGAATGTAAAAATAGACATGATTGGACAAAATGGAAAGACACTATACAGGCTGATTGAATTTGCTTAATAAGCGTAAAGTATTTGGACTTATTATCCTTACGCCTGAAGCCGTGAGACCAATAGGATACAAATGGGTTTTTATGCAAAAACGCAACGAGAAAAACGAGATTGTGAGGTACAAAGCTCGACTTGTTGCTTAAGGTTTTTCACAAAGACCTGTAATTGATTATAAAGAAACGTATTCTCCCGTAATGGATGCAATTACGTTTAGATATTAATCAGCCTAACAGTTTCTAAAAATTTAGAAATGCGTCTTATGGATGTTGTCACAGCTTATTTATATGGGTCGCTTGATAGCGATATTTATATGAAAATCCCTGAAGGATTTAAGATGCCTGAAGCATTAAGTTCAAAACTCAAAGAATTATATTCGATCAAATTACAAAGATCGTTATATGGGTTAAAATAATCAGGGCGCATGTAGTATAATCGCTTAAGCGAGTATTTGTTAAAAGAAGGATATGTGAATATCCTATATACCCATGTGTTTTATAAAGAAAACAACATCCGGATTCATTATCATTGCTGTATATGTTGATGATTTAAACATCATTGCGACTCATAAAGAAGTCCTAGAAGCAATGATGTATTTAAAGAATGAATTTGAAATGAAAGACCTTGGGAAAACCAAATATTGTATTGGTTTACAGATTGAGCACTTTCAAAGTGGAATACTTTTGCATCAATCAAATTATACATGGATAAAGCAAATCCTTTAAGCCTCCAATGGTTGTTAGATCATTGAATGTGGAAAAGGATCCATTTCGCCCTCGCGAAGATAATGAAGAGGTTTTTGGTCTTGAAGTACCATACCTAAGTGCAATTGGAGCTCTTATGTACCTGGCTAATTGTACCCGACCAGACATAGCATTTGCTACTAATTTATTAGCAAGATTTAGCTCATCTCTTACACGGAGACATTGGAATGGTATTAAACATGTATTTCGTTATCTTCGAGAAACAACTAGTTTGGTTTGTTTTATTCCAGAGGATCAAAATAAGAAATAACTGGTTATGCAGATGCAGGTTACTTGTCAGATCCACATAAAACCAGGTCTCAAACAGGATATGTGTTCACATGTGGAGGTATATCGATCTCTTGGCGTTCACAAAAGCAGACACTTATTGTCATTTCTTCTAATCATGCTGAAGTCATAGCACTTCATGAAGCAAGTCGAGAATGTGTATGGTTAAGGTCTGTAACTCAGCACATCTAAGCAACTTGTGGATTACCAGTCAACAGAGATCCAATAGTATTGTTTGAAGACAATGCTGCATGCGTCGCTCAAATGAAGAAAGGATTCATCAAAAGCGACCGTACCAAGCATATACCCCCGATGTTCTTCTCATTCAGCCAAGAGCTTGAAAAGGATAAGAAAATTAATATTCAGTATATCCATCAAGTGATAATGTGGCAGATCTCTTTACAAAAGTACTTCCCACTACAACTCTCAGAAAGCTTATTCATGATCTTGAGATGCGTCATATGCGAGACTTATGAAGAACTACTCATGTCAACTTGAGGGGGAGCTTACGTGGCTGCACACTTTTTTCCTTACTATGATTTTATCCCACAGGGTTTTCCTGGTAAGGTTTTTAACGAGGAAGCATAGAACACGTATACAGAAATGATGTACTTTTTTTCCTTCGCTATAGTTTTATCCCACTGGGTTTTCCTAGCAAGGTTTTAATGGACATTATGTATGATTGACAGAATGATAGTTAAGGGGAAGTGTTATGAAATGATGGCTGCTAACCTTTACTATGCAGTATTAATGGTTTTACTATGTGACGATGCAAGCGATGACGC
The DNA here is from genome assembly GCA_038442645.1 of Agave tequilana. Taxonomy (NCBI): domain Eukaryota; kingdom Viridiplantae; phylum Streptophyta; class Magnoliopsida; order Asparagales; family Asparagaceae; genus Agave; species Agave tequilana. The sequence continues at coordinate 121,024 of JAVJIF010033121.1, forward strand.
AAGCATGCATAGTGACTGCATAGTACCCCAAAATTTTCCTATAAATAGGCCCTTCCTGATTCATTTCAATGTACATTTCAGAAATCAATAAGAATTCATATTTCTACTCTGTCTCTAGAATTCTTTGTTTTGGTGTTATACTTTTCTCAGGTTTTACAACAAAGTCGTTGAAATTATACTTAGAATTAGTTTGCAAATTTCTAATTTATTATATTATATTTTGTATATTATTTATACTTAAATGCTTTGCATGCATATTGTCACATATTATTCAATATATGACATATAGAACTTTATAATTACCTTTGAGTTATCAATATTTATATATGTAGAATATCTTATATGGACATCAATATAATCACATATCCCTGGTATATCGCCCAATATCCGCTATCCGATATGAAATAGCCCGATAAGAAAAAGCCCCAACCGATATAAACCTAATATCTGATATTTAGAATCTTGACGTTAAGTTTGCCTAGTATAAATTATTAGTCCATAACCCATCAGCTTAGATTTTTTTGGTTAAATAGTTATATGATATCGTATTATGGCATTAGGTTTCAAAGGTTACAGGTTAAAATCTCATCATTAACAATCTAAAACTATGTATATTTAAACCCTCCCCCCTATTTGTCCTTCCAAGCAAGCTTAGTTTATACTAGAGATGCTTCCGGCCTAAATGTCATGGGTGAGTAAGTGTCACGTTAGCCCAGAACCGATCAACTTAAGCATTTGGGTAAAATGGTGAAGTAATTAGCTCGCAGTATCATTGTTTTAAATATCGGCCGAGTCGGCTGAGATATCATCCGATATCTCATTTTTTGCATGTTGCGATACGATATGGAGAAATCGTTCGCCCAAATCGTTTGCAACAAAAAACGGCCGATATTTGAAATATCGGCCGATAAATTGCCCCATGTGAGTCAGTGCAAAATTGGTCTATATAGATTTATTTTAATTGGGTTCATTTTTTTTAAATCCATCAGCATTGAACCCAAACCCGGCCTATCACCTGACTATATAAGTGTTGTTTGCATTATTAGGGCTCAATAAAAATCGAGCTCTAATATTATATTTTTCAATTACATGAAATAACTTATTTATTGCACGACCCACGACTACGTGCAAATGTACTTTATTTTTTCTTTCTTTGCATGCATATTACAATATTTTTAATTGGTAGATGATATCTATGACACTAAACTAACTTTTAGTTATCAATATTTCATTATATATAGTGTCTGATATGAACACCTGATATGTGCATGTATCCCCGATATCTCCTCCGATATCCGATATGAATAAAAACCATCCGATACGATCCCGATATCCGAAATTTAGAACCTTGCGCGGTATCCTATCTTTTGGAAACATGAACACTTCAAACAACAAGCACAAAACAACATTCTTTAGACACACCCAATTTTACCTATAATATGCATACGAAACTCATCAACTAGGAAAGTAAAAAATTAGTAGGTTCTAGGTCTTGCATTAGTTTAGAAATATGCAATAGATGCTACTTGTAGTTGGTTATCTGATTCTAGTTAAAACCTAAAGGATTTGCCCATAAGCTAAGAAACACAAACACTTCAAAATGAGACAAATCTAAGTCAACATGTGTACATGGATACTTGTGCAAAGTATGTCCAACAAGTGTTGGACAAAGCTAAATCAAAGAATGGTTTAAAGAAGATAATGCATGTGAGACATGCTAGAGCTGTCCCGCTTACAAACATAACAAAAACACTGAAATGGTCAAGCCACATCCCTGACCCGTCCTTGACTTGACTTTACAAGGGAAACTGTAGGCTTTTGCTAGGACAAGCCCGTACAAGGGGTTTGGATTCATCACATTCTAAGTACATACTATAGATAATCTTAAACACAATTTCTGTAACATGTTACCAAGAGTTTGAAAGTTGTCTAGAAATAAATTATATGTATAGGGAATTTTTTTTTAAAGAAAAACTCTTCAAATGTACTTTTACAATGTAGCCACAATACCATATCACATGAAAGTAGAAAATTTCCGAATTACCTTCAATTCCCAACACTGTTTCATTCGCATTTAGGGGTTGTTTGGATTCAAGGAAGTGGGTGAATGTGAGAAAGTGGGAGGTAGGATTTTTTTCCTTTTGAAAAATGTGAATTTGTATGTATTTTTTTCGGTGTTTGGTTGGTATTTAGGAAGTAGAAGTGGAAAAGTATATTGTGTTTTCCGGTGTGTGGTTAGTAAAGTGAAAAAACTAACCACAAAGTTGACAGTAACATAATATTAAAATAAAAAATAATTATTAAAAAAATTAGAATGTAATTAAAATGCAAGTGAGATTTATATGATCACAAAATTAATTGTTTTGAGGTACAACTTATTACAAATGAGATTTACATGACCACAAAATTAATTGTAGCACCCTAAAAGTGAGAAAATGTTTGTGTAAAAGGGAAAAGAGAAAAGGAAAAGGGTTTTCTCATTTTCCTTTTCCAGCGTTTGGATGGACAGGGGAAATAGGAAATGACACTTCCCCACTTCCTCACTTCCGTCCACTTCCTTGAATCCAAACAGCCCCTACAAGATTCAGCATCCTCGCCAAATATACCCAAGAACTTAAAGAGGATTTTAAAGCTAACATCAAGCCAGATTTCATAGCTCATCCGTTGATGAAATTTTCAAAATGTCAAATAGTAGCATGCTTATACTCCTAACATGATAAGCAAACATGTCAAAAAGTTTCTAGTAAGATAATTGATGAATTCTTACGAAGGGCTTTAATCTAGTCACACAATTGCCGGGCATGGAGTCGCAGGTAGATGATAGTAGTATCTATAGTATTAGTATTAAATTCTGACCACTTGATTAAACATGTGGCATAAACTAGAGTTTTTTTTTAACAGTTTCCAAGCTATCATAAAGGCAATTCACCTCAAAGCCAGCAGTGTCATATTGTCTTCTTTTCTCCGGATCAGACAGGATGCTATATGAATATGCTACTTCTTTGAAGCATTCCGAAGCTTCCAGATTGCTGGCATTTTTATCAGGATGATACCTGTTTAAAAGAAAGTTCAAGTTATTTACCCTTTATAATACACAACTGTGTGTTAAAAAAAACCAACCATACATGATTAAATTTCAAAGCAGCCATCAGAAACTAATAGCTCAGCAATACAGGTCATGATGTGATGTTATCTTGCTGCTACAGAACTTCGAGGAAAAACAAAGGTTAACTACACAAAATGAATTTATGGCCCTGTGTGTAATCTTCAATAACCCACATGACACTTTGTAAACAAATATTTGATGGTTCCTGAAAAATACTTGTACAGACATTGCACACATCGAGCTATACTTATCCTTTTATTTTTCTGTTAAAAAATATGGTTTGTGAAACAGACATCAAAATAATGGTTTATTCTAAAATATAATAAACATTCAATAAACTCTTTTATAGGGAGTGAGAATCGCATTACGCTCCATTATGGGAAGATGAAGATGATGAAAAAACCATGTCCGATTACCTATATAAACTCACTAAAGGACATGAAATTAATGGTGTTTACCATATGTAGATATATATTCATAATAAATTTAGAAAATGTCTTCTACTGGGTTGTTCCTGAGCACGTCCCTAGGTTTTTGGTATTTACCAAGTCACCCATGTCCCTGTCTGTGCTGTGACACAATGTAGATGTCCCAGGTGTTTTAAGATTTGTATCAATCTGTCTTATCATGAAGTACCTGTATTCATAATCCGTTGAAGTGATTTACAGATTTGATGACTAAGGCCTTAGAATTATCATAAAACTATTAACTCTATTTGTATAAAACCGAAATGTAAATGATGTTATTTGCCCATGAAAGAAAAGGCTCCCTAGCAAATCCCACTACTCAAATTTGACATGACATAAATCAAATAGCAATTGCTAAAAACTAACTATGAATGCAGCCAATAAGCTGCATGATGCAATGTTGCAAAGTACTTTTGAACTTGGAGCAAATACACCTAAGTTTAGTGCAAGAAATGCTAATTGTTTAGCAAGAAATACACACTTGTGACCAAACTAGTCATTAGGACAATTGATATTCACGAGGAAATTCTAAATTTCTAATATCTCAGCAGGAAAAGAAACTGGCTTGGTAAACTAGTTATGACAATACCTAATTTCTGCTATTCCATATATTTGGGAGGTGCAGCATTGTGTATCACCATATTTGTTCCTTTCGAGTGTTTAGTCCGTAATTAAAAAATATCTCTAATTCTATCCCATGTCATCCCCATGGATTTCGGCAATCTCTTGTCCTGCTGTTTCCGGGTCTACCCTTGTTCACACTTTTTTAGTTGAACTCTTGTTAAAGCTAAAATTAAGGTGTGTAACCCACTCACAATGAGCGAGAATTGAAACTAAGGTAATACATAAAAAGGTTGTGCCAGGGTTCCCGTCAGTTCAAATCAAGAAGCGGGACTGTATAATCCTTTCTTATATAATAAAAGGGCAAAGAAAGGTATTCATACACATTACCACTAACAACACCACCAAAACCTTTGTCCCAAAATTTTGAGTGTGCTACATGAATCATTTTCTTTCATTCAGCTTCTCAAAGGCCATATTCTTGGTTAAATGTGTAACTAACATGCATTTCTGCTTGTAGAACTAATAAGTGTTCCCGATCTGCCATCCCAATCAGATTTGGTATTTTAACATACTTAAGAGTAAAAGTAATTCAGGATAATATTTCATGCAGTCTTCCTTCATCATCTAGACCTTCCATTGATTTTGGATGTCAAGATGCTCGAAGGTTGAATCTATGAAGCACTGATTCGTGATAAGAGGGGAAGAATCTGACATATCTAATATGGACACGTCGTGTAGGATTCGCACTAGATATGTCCGTGCGAATCCAGTGTGAATCTAACCAGCCGGCCGGAATTGACGAAGGTGAACGAAGTGTTGGCCTAATTAAGGAAGCTTCAGCAAGGTTTGGGTTATCACAACTCCGATGAGGCTTGTTGACACGTTTGTTCTCGGTTTTTCAATGAAGCAGAAGGAGGAAGAGGAGAGCACATAGAGAGGAATTTATTAGGTATTTGGATTGAGAGAAGAGAAAAGAGGATTCGAGAAGGGAAGCGTTGGGAGGATTTGAGAATTGGGTCTGATGCCGTCGGAGAGGGGTTGGGTAAGGGAAGGCATTGGGTTTTTTTTTTTTTTTTGATTGCAAGGATTCACAGCAGCCATTATTGAGAGGTGAGGGTGCAGTGATTGGGTGGGGCAAGGTGGGTCTAAGTTTGGGTGTAAACTAAAAATAGGTGAGGTTAAATAATTTGTTTGATGGCCTTTCTATATAAATGTATATATATAAATAATGGGGTATATATTTATAAAAGAAGCAAGAATCGATTCTAATAAGAAAACTATTTTTAAATTGCATACAAATAAACAATTAACATTTAAGAAATAACAAGATTCCATGAGTTTAATGACATTTTCCAATATATGTTTCATGACTTAATTATAATTTTTTAAATAGGATTTAATTATAATTTATTTTATATAAATATATAATAAAATATTATTATTTTCCATATCCATAACGAATGCGTATCCGTGAATTTTTGGAAATCTACGTAACTACGTATCCGTATCGTACTGCATCCAATAAACGTACCTGAATCCGTGCAACCTAGTGTTGCATAGCTAAATTATGAAACTGGCAACGTTCCTCATCTATCCTAGCAACTAATCTTCCAATAATGGATAGGCATCTTCAGTCCAGTGTTGTGGCATAAAAAAATTAACATCAATTTTTAAAAAAATTAAAGAAGAGACAGCTCTAGAACGATAAACCAAATAAAAATGGCATAAAAGTGGAGGAAATGAAAGCTATTATGATACATGAATCAAAGAATAACTACAGAATGATTTTCAGATTTTTTAATTCTATTTGAATGGAATATTTGGAAGAAATAGGAGTTTACTTTGTCTGTTGTTCAATGTTCATGAATTCAAGCATTGATGGATGAATGTCAAAGGGAATAATAAGGAATCTGAGAAATCAAATGATTCATTGAAATGAGGCAAATTAAAAAAATAAGATTGGATTGAAGAAGAGACCATGGCGTTTGGAGGAGGGAAGTCAGGTTTATACAGCTCTTTACTCACATATTATTTTGCTTCATTCCATCTACGTCAAAGACAAGCTGTATTTTTTCAAAGATATCAAGTAATGGTGATGGTAACATAACAAATGATGAAAATTGGAAATGAATGGATGAAGAAACCCTGGAGTTTGAGGAGTGACATTTCAGATATATGAAACATATATTTCACATTTCAACTTTGATTCATTCTACCGATATTAAATATCTACTTATGCTTTTTAGTTGGAATAGATTTGGTCACTTAAATATAACTATTTAATATTCTCGGACTATGGAGAGAAATAACGGAAAACATGAACATCTTTATGTTTCTCTCTCTTTGTTTAGATATATATTCTAGTGACTAATTTATTCTGAATTGAATGTTCAATTGCTCTGCTTTGCAAGTTTTTGATCAACAAATCAATGGTTCATTGCGTTATTTGGTGTAATCGTTGCAAAGTGTACTTTTAGTTTTTCTTTTTTTCTTCTTTCTTATTTAAACCTTTTATATCATGTCATTAAGCAGTCCCTTAATTTTGAAAATTGTAGGATTGCCATGATTATACAAGGCAGAGAGATATGATAGTCTCCCCACCCCCCACCCCCCACCCCAAAAAAAAAAAAACCAAAGAAAAGCAGACACAAACGCGCGCGCGCGCGCACACACACACACAAAACACTAATATCCAAATTCAACTAAACTCATACGTCCCAACAAAGTAAAACACATAATATAGGGTGTATTAAAAGGTTCCAATTAACTTCCATTTTCTATTCACTATTTCTGATGGCAAAAGTCTGTCAGAATCTTATATACATGGATGTTGCACTGTTGTGAAATTCTTGTGATTTAAATTTGGTTCAGATGTTAAGATCTAAACCATTTAACAAGTTTCAAAAAAATATAATGTATTTCTAAACCATATAAAAATTACCTAGATTAAATTAAATTATGTTTAAAATGACTTTGCCTATTCCACCCTATAATCAAAACCGACCGATGGGAGGTTTTGTCATGTGACTCATATAAAAACTTTGTTTGTCCGTCCAGACGCCTCCCACCACCCACTCCCCTCCCCCACTTCTTCCTCCACCTCTCTCCCCTCCCCCCTCCTCCTTCTTCCTCTTTCGACAGAGTGATATACTAGTTTTTATTCTTGTTCAATAACCTGGCAGCAATACTCTTCCAGCGGTTGCATCATTTCAAATTCAAAGGGAAATGGTTTTTCATACTGCTAAACACCAAGAATTGTCGTATTTTGGAATTTTTTTTTTAAAGAAACATGCTCCTTGTCGACCCTCCAATTCACTTACATTCTCAATTTTTTTGAGAAACTTAATTTTAGAAAACTCATCTTTTGCTCCTAAGCTTCATTCTTGAAGACAAAACGAACCAAAAAGTCATCAAATGCAACTACTCCACATAGCAATGAAATGAACAGCACTAAACAATTACTGTGTGTTAAAGCAACTTTCAAACAAATGTGCTCCTCCAAAAAAAAAAAAAAAAAAACCATTCCAATTCAACTATCCTCCCAAATTTTCAAGAAACTAGATGGAAAACCTCATTTTTTTTTCTTTTTTTGCTCATTTTACTTCATTCTTGAAGAGAGAATGAATCAAGAACAATCAAATAGAATAACTTCACATAGCAATGAAACGAATAGCTAGCTAGAGAGAGAGAGAGAGAGAGAGAGAGAGAGAGAGAGAGAGAGAGAGAGGATTACTTGAGAGCGAGCTTTCTGTAAGCGGATTTGATCTCCTGATCTGAGGAATCTCTCGAGACGCAGAGCACCTCGTACGGATCTCGACGGGCGGCGGGTGCCGAAGGGCCCTCCAACTCCCCCGACGCCATCGACCCCTTTTTCTCTCTAGATCCCTCTCTCTCTTCTTCTTTCTCTCTCTAAACCCCAACCCGTGTCTCTGTGCCACTCTCTACTCCTGCTATCTCCTCATAATGACCTCGTTCCCAAAATTCAACAAATTCCTCTAGATCTCCCAATAATTCAAATTGGATCGGGCCAAAGGAAAGGCCCTCCCCTTTCAAGAACAAAATTATATAAAAATCAGCAAATTGCTCTCTCTCTCACCAAACTTTTTACAGCCAGGTCCGGGGTTTAGAATTTGTATGTGATGATGACGAGATGATGAGATCGCAGGTGTACGATGGGATCTAATGGAGATTGGGACAATGGGACGGTTTATTTCTAAAAGCTGCTGCTTCCTTTCGAATAAATTCTCCGCCCCATTTTTTCTTGCAGTAGAACTGTAGGATACACACGAGCAACGCCGGAACTGCGAGTCAATACTCGAGAGAAAATCGCAGGTGAACCCAATCAAGAAGGCTGGGCCTTTCGTTGCGCAACTTGAAGGCCAGCTGGACAGTGTTTGGGCTCTTGATTTGACTTTGGGCCGCTCTCGGCCCGTTTGTTTTCTTCTCGCGGGTCGAATCTTGGGTCGGGTCGAATCTTGGGTCGGGTTCAAGTACCGTGAATTTCAAGGTAGGGGGGGCCAGTGGCAGCGTAAAAAAAGTCCCTGTTTTATCAAAAAGTAAAAAAGAAAAGAAAAAGGAAAGAGGAAAAGCCTCCGGGTTTCCTTGAGTTCTGAAATATGAAATTTTATGCTTATCTTTTGATTTTCAAACTTTAGCGCAGATGAGTGAAATATTCAATTTTGGCAAACAATTTGAATTCAGTTCAGATGTGAATAGTTTTTAAAATTAAATCATTAATTTATGAAAGAATTGTTATAGATTGATTGAGACTTCTCACTATTATGGGCCTGTTTGTTTCGTTGCAAAACGTCGCAAGTCGTAAGTCGTAAAATGAGAATGGAAAAAGTGAACTGTAGCAGAGAAAATATATTGTGTTTTACGGTGTTTGGTTGATAAAGTGAAGTGTAAATGGAAAAGTATATTGTGTTTTACGGTGTTTGGTTGATAAAGTGAAAGTGTAAATGGTAAAATATATTGTGTTTTACGCTGTTTGGTTGGTAATGTAAAAGTGTAAGTGAAAAAGTTGACCACAAAATTAACTGTAGCAGTGATTTAAATATTATGAATACTATTAAATTAAATCTACTATTGCAAATTAAATTGTATTAATAAATTTGAGATGAAAAATTAATAATCTTAATATTTTATTTATAACAATAATATTAATAAAATATTAGTATAAATAGTAAAATATTAACTAAATAAATAATATAAAATTTTAAGAAAACCTAAAGAACATTAATAAAATTTAAGAATACTAATAAAATATAAATATTAAAAATTCTTACAACAATAATAAAATATAGTTATAATATTATAATATTAAAAATACTTGAAAATTATTATAATATAAATTTAAAATCTTACAACAATAATAAAATATAGTTATAATATTATAATATTAAAAATACTTGAAAATTATTATAGTATAAATTTTATTATAATATTATTTTAATATTATAGAAATATAAAATTAACAAAGTAAAATATAAATATAATTTAATAATAAATTATCATTATAGTATTATTATGCTGAATTATTAATACAATATTAACATAATAAAATATTAATATACTAATAAAATATATTATGATATTAATAAAGTAATTTTTTATATTAAAAAATAAATAATTAAATATATAGTAATTTTATATTAAAGTATAATATTGTTATATTAATAAAATATTAACTCTAAATAAAGTAATAAAAATGGAATAAGTATTAATAAAATAATAAAGTATTAAATAAAATATTAAATAAAAATATTAAATTAAAATATATTAAATATTAGAACAATATTAAAAACAATAAAAAATTAGAGATTAAAAATATAAAATAATTAAATACTTAAATAAGAAATTGAACACTATTTAAAATATTAAATATTTAATAACATTAAATTATATATTGATTATCAAGTAACTGTTTTGAACTATAAGTGTACTACAAGTGAGAGTTACATGACCACAAAATTAACTGTAGCAACTACAAGTAGGAAAAATATGAGTGTAAAAGTGAGATTTACATGACCACAAATTTAACTGTAGCAACTGCAAGTGGGAAAAGAAGAGTTACATTTTGCAACTTGTTTTCAGCGAAACAAACAATGGAAAATGGAAAAGAAGTTTTACGACTTGCGTTTTGCGACGTTTTGCGGCGAAACAAACACGCCCTATATCACTTCACCAAAAAGACATACAAGCTGAATATTAATAAATAAAATAGGAAAATAGGAAACAAAATATATTAGACTTTTTTTCTGAAAAGATAGAGAAAATCAGGTGAGACCTTTAATTTATACACTTCCTATTAAAATAGTAAACATTGCAGCTATTACCGACTTGATTAGTTTTGAAAATAGACGCTCGAGGTATGCAATATCGGGGGGCGTAATTTGCATATTCAATTTTGTGCGTGTTTGTTTTGATGAAAAGGGAGGAAAATGTGGAAGTTCTATCGTTTGTTTCAACGATAAATGTGCAAGTGGGATTTGCATCTCACTTGAACTTTTTCCCAATCTCATTTCTCATTTTTACATCCTCATTTTCTCACTTGAAGGGTGCTACAGTTGTTTTTTTAAATATTTAATATTAAAAATTTTATATTTAATATTGTGATTAATATTTTTTAAAAATAATTTAATTTTAAATATTTTATAAAATATTTTAATAATTAATATTTTATATTTATAATATTTAGTATTTCAATATTTTTTTAATAATTATAAATTTAAAAAATATTTTAATATTTAATATAAATTTATTTTAGTTAGCTTTATATTATTATTTTAATAATTTACATTTTTTATTATTAGTTTAATATTTTAATGAAAAATCGCTACAACAACCTACTTTCCTTCATAATTAATAAAAAAACTTTACATTCTTATTTTATTTGCTACAATCTCATTTATGTCAGCATAAATTGATTCTTCCTAATCACCACTTGTTTATATATTTATATTTTCTTTTTTGCTCTTCCCTATTGCCCCTGGCGTTGCTCTCCCCTCAATCTTGACTCCGACACAGAGTAATTCGCGGATCAACCTACGCGGTCAAGTCGTCGTGGGGGTAGGAAAGAGGGGAGCCCCTACCCAAATTTTTTTGGATCGACCTTTGCAGATACCGTTTTTTCATGCCCGATGAGTTTTTGTTTGTGATCGATATGGATTTTAGATCTGAAAAATATTGGGCATCATTCGATGTGGGTGGATGGGGTCTGGTGATGGCAATGCTGATATGAGGACTGTGACTCATGATCGCATCCTTTATGAGGACTGCGATTATGATCACAATCTTTTTTATTAATTGAAAACTAGAACATTTTGTGAGGACTACGATCATTATTACAATTCCAATATAAGATGAAAAATTGTATTTTGCGAGGATTACGATCATGGTCGTGGTCTAATAAAGACTAAAAACAAGGTATTTTTGTAAGAACTGCGATCGTGGTCATGGTCCTAATAAAGAGGATTGCGATCATGGTTGTAGTCCTATAAAAACTTAGAAACATGATATTTTTATGAGGATTGTGATCATGGTCGCAGTCCTAATAAAGAAGACTGCGATCATGGTAGCAGACCTATAAAGACTCAGAACCATGATATTTTTTTTGAGGACTGTGATCATGATCTTAAGCCTAATAAAACTCAAAAAATAGGGCATTTTTTGTGAGGACTGTGATCATGATTGCAGTCCTCTCTATACTAGACATCCGCTTTTTTGAAGCGATTACAGCGGGGCATTTGTGTCTTTTGCCATTGAGGAGCATTTATGCGCTTTGACCCGTGGACACACATGATTGGTTTAAAAAAGAGGTGGTTATAGCGAATTAAATTATGAAGCTGAAGTTTTTCCTAATTATAATTTGACATAAAAAGTTGTAGCAAAATCTTCCTATTTTAATTAGGCTAATTTTACCAAAACTATCATAAACTATCACTGTTTTTCCAGAACCCCCTAAACTATCAAAATCTCAAAATACTACCACCAACTATCCTTCAAATTCTCAAAAAACTACCTTTCCGTCAGTCACCGTTTGCACTTTTTGTTATGTAATTGTCACGTGTTTTTTAATGACCAAATTATCCTTATTATAACATGTGTAAAAACTGGATTTATCTAATTAAATCCTCCTCCACCTCTGGCAGTATGCGGGTGGGCTGGGGGGATGCAAGATGAGAGAGAGGGAGAGAGATGCAGGGGAGACAGAGGAGGTTTCACGCGAAGGGGGACCTCACCGGCGGGGGAGTGGAAGGCAAGGTTGAGTATGGCAGGAGGGGGGAGAGATTGTTAGGTGCAGGAATAGATCTGACAACTAATCAATATCACCGATCTAATTGGCGAGGTCGGTGAATATCAGGTGGGAGATTTTTCGTTCAGTAGAATGTTTCTTAATTACAGAATCACTTTTCAATTACCTTCCTTAGTTAAATATCAATTAGACTAGTATTAGTCAGTTTCAATATACAATAATATTTATGAGCATAAATATTTTAGTATAACCCCTGTATAAAAAATGTTAGTTCACTTATACAACAATTGGAGTAAGGTATGCATGTAGCAAATCTTCTTAAGACAATTACGTCCCCCGCTTCGGTGCTAACGGGTTACTACCTGGTCTCCCAAGATACAATGTTCCTTCACGGTATTTGGATAGCACTATCAAATCGTCGAACGGTCGAACTGTAGTTAATCAGTACCTTCACAGGATTTCAATGGAACAGGACGAAGATAAATTTCAGAGAGAGTATTTACCATAACTTTGAAGGATTATTCACTGTAGAGAAAAATAGGGTGAGAAGAATTAATGTCTTAGAAAGATAGAGATTCAGACAACAATTCTATTTAAAAATCTGTTGGATTTTCTAAGCCTTTTTTCAGAACAAATCTTGCTTCAGATTGTTCTTTAGAAATCAGATTTCAGTCTGACTCTTTTCAGATCTGATCTTCGGTGTAAAAGGAGGGAGAGAAGAATTGCGTTTTCGTTGCCTGTTTCTAATCCACGGTGAGGAGCGCTATTTATAACGCTTCTGGGAAACCATTGGAGGGCAAAACCGTCTAGGGATAGTTGTGACGGTTCCTGTCTGAACCATTGCAACTGTTCCAGACAGTAACTGCTGCAGCAGTTCCTTCCAACTGTAGCAGCGTAGGTGAGGGTAGCGGAGCGGGTTGGGTCGAGACTCGCTGTAGCACCAAACCCGTGTGGCTCGGTTCAAAAAGAATCGGATTGGGTTGGACTCGAGCCCACGCCCAAGCCTAGACCCGGCCCCGAGCCCCAACGCTAGGCCGGGCGGGCAGTGGCGGCGCCCGTGTGGGCATGGTGTCGCCCTAATCGTGCGCAAAAAACTCCAGGTACCCAAAGGGCACGCCCTTTGTTCCCATTTTCCTCTATTTAATCGCTTCAAACTTTCACCTCATATCCAATTGGGACTAAATGCTTTTAGCTACCTTTAATCCCCTTTAGCTCTTGAATTAGGCAAACTTTAGACTTGAATATCTCATTCATTCTAAAATAGAATTAAACATGTAAATATACTACGTTCATCTCCGATGGAAGGAGAACACACTCCAACTATGATTTGGTTCATTCTATCAACGGATTATACCTTAATTCAACTCAAAGATTCATGTTTTAATTCTTCATTTTTCCAACAAACCTCTACAATGAATGGAGATTCAAGGAATTGACAGACAAAGAGACCAACTCTATAGTGAAAGATACTTTAGAAAAGAAACTGCATCCGGATTGGTGAACTAAGTCTTGAACCTTCCATAACGAAAGTATTATCGGACTTACTGGCTAATCAGTGAACTAGGATTTGAAGTGTCAGTCGTTATTGTAAGCCAAGTCAATAAGCTTCACACAGTAACTTTTCAAAATCAACTTTGGTTTTCGGTTGTGTCCATTTTGGTTCTGGACATTCTTAGTTTCAGAGAGCATTTTTAGGGAATAACAGACTCCATAGAGATTCCCAAATAGCCAACCCAGCTCTATACTCACATAGGTGATCGTCCTATTAAGAGTAGTCTACTCTACCCCACTTTTTTTAATAACAAGATATAGACATCATTAAAAGCGTTAAGCTTATCCTTAATTCACTTGTAGAAAGCACTTGGGTGCACCACAGAAATAGATTGGAGTCAAATTCTTAAGTGCTTACTCGTAGAGTCAATCACAACTAGTTTTTCCTCTTGAACTTAGTCTGTGAGATCTCCAGTCGCTAAGTGAGCTTTCCATTAAGCTGACCCGGTAAGGTTAGAATTTTAGACTCATTCCCCTCGATGCATAGTTTATACGCTCTCCACTTAAACTTTTAGTAAACGGATCCGTTAAATTATCTTTTGACAATATAAAGTCAATAGAAATAATTTCATTTGAGAGCAAACTACTTAGCAGTATTATATTTACGACGAATATGTTTAGACTTACCGTTATATATAAAATTTTGTGCCCTAAATATCGTTGTTTGATTATCACAGTGAATGTATATGGCGGGCACTGACTTTGGCTATAATGGTATATCTTCCAAAAATTGTCGAAGCCATTCTGCTTCTTCTCTAGCCTTATCTAAGGCTATGAATTCTGATTCTATTGTGGAACGGGCAATACATGTTTGTTTGGAAGATTTACAGGATATGTTGTGCCTCTAAGAGTAAATACGTATCCGCTAGTTGATTTTAATTCTTCAAAATCTGCAATCCAATTAGCATCACTGTATCCTTCAAGTATAGGTGGATACTGTCTATATCTCAAGGCATATTCCTTGGTATGTGATACTTAACCTAATACTCGCAGTAAAACAGTTCAATGATTATCACTAGGGTTACTAGTGTATCTGTTTAATTTGCTCACAGCATAAGCAATATCGGGTCTAGTGCAATCATTAAATACATTAAACTTTCGATAATTTGAGAATACTCCAACTGTCGTACTCCAGTTCCTGGATTCCACTGAAGGTGGATGTGTGAGAGAAAGGGATTTGTATTCTCTTTTATCCATGATTGTTGAATCTTTCTATTATCTTATCTACATAGTGAGATTGAGATAGACTTATTCCATCTAGTGTTCTACTAATTTTAATTCCTAAAATTACATCAGCAACCCCCATATCCTTCATATCAAAATTGTTGGATAGCATTCTTTTAGTGGACTTAATAACTTCAATATTAGTCCCAAATATCAGCATGTCGTCTACATATAGACAAATAATGATGCATGCATTTTCAACTGTTTTAGTGTATACACACTTATCGCATTCATTGATAGTGAATTCATCTTTGATCATAACACCATTGAATTTCTCATGCCATTATTTTGGAGCCTGTTTTAGACCGTATAAGGATTTTTCCAATTTACACACTTTGTATTCTTAGCCCTTGACTATAAATTCTTCAGGTTGCTCCATATATATTTCTTCATTTAAGATTTAAGAATGCAGCCTTGACATCCATTTGATGAATATCTAGGTTGTGTGATCGGTCACATATATTGCATATTTATTGTCACACTACCATGTTTATTATCTAAATAAATCATGTTAATAAGTCCTATTTTTCTTTATGAAATGCAGGCCCATTGCTAAAGGATAGGAAAGAGAAACGAGCCCAAAAATCCATCAAGTTCTGATTTACAGAATTAATTCGAAATCAGGAAATCAGGGCAGGTCATGACAAATCCAGAGAGGTTGAAAACTAGTTAAAATGAATCTTCCCAAATCAAGTGGTTAGCCAAAGATCAAAGGCTGTTTCGTCAAATCTTGGAGCTGAAACGGGAAAACCAATAGGAATAAATTCAGAACACCAAACGAGCGAGACCCACTAACCTAGTGTGGCCACCTGGCCACACCAAGGCCGCGTTTCTGTGGCTTGTTAGGTTTTGTTGGGGAGCGTTTGCTCCCCCTATCTTCGTACGCCCTCCCCCGTTTGGTTTTTGCCTATAAATACTATATTTTTCAGAGAAAAAGGGACCGAAAAATAGTTTAAGTTTTTCTCTTTGTTTTTAAGGTTTAGGTTCTTTGTTAGATAGTATAAAATTTATATCTTTGTTTTACAATTTGTAGTTCAGTTTAAATACCAGTGAGAGAGGAGAATTGAGTGATTGTAATCTGAAGATTGAAGTGACATCAATAAAAGGACCAAGTTTTTTCTTCTTTCACTCCAATTCACGGTATGTCTTGCTTTATTTACATGTATTATTTTTCATCTTTCATGAGTAGCTAAATTTGTTTTCTGGGCTCACTATTGTTCCTCTCTTCGATCCCTCTTCTTTTTGAATAGTTTTGATGTAAAGACCTAATGGAATCATATGCATGCCTAAACTTAGCCTTTCTTCTTTGAAAGTGTTCTTGAAAACACATGAGGATGGTTTTGGATTTCTAAACTTCTACTTCTTTTAAAACTTCTCTTGAATTTATTTTTATTTCATCCTTGAAATACTTGATGATTTAACATTCAATTCAAGATGATTTCTTAAAGAAAAGAGTTAACTTTTCCAAACTATCTTATTTGCTTTACTTAAAACTTTCTAAACTCAAGCTTAAGTTTTTACCTACGATCCAGTTGAGGCACCAAGAATTTCAAGAGAAGAACACATCGTTGAGTAGTGAGATAGTGAGCCCAGATCTTCTTCTTATATTAAAAATAACAAATCACTCTTCAAGTTTTTAAAAAAAAATCACCTTTTCCAAAACCTTCTCTAAGTTTACAATTTTTCTTTTAATCATTTCCCTTCTCTCCATTTCTCTTTTTCAATTTATAAAAAAAAACAAAAGAAAAGACACCAACTTCATTCTTTGTTACTTAACAAAAACACGAAAAAGCTTCTATCACATTCCTCCTTGTGGACATGACCCGTTAGCCCAAAGTTATACGGTAATTCTTATCACTTTCATTTCACGATCATTGTGCAATACTGCAATGGCAATCAACATCTGAATGAAAATTATTCTTGTTACTGGTGAATAAGTATCGAAGTAGTCAAGTTCTTCTTCTTGTCGATAACCCTTGGCTGCTAACCTAGGCTTATACTTATCGATATATCCATCGGGTTTTAATTTTCTTTTGAAAATTCACTTACTCCCAATTGGTTTATTGCCAGAAGACAAGTTTGCCAATTCCCAAGTATGATTATTTTGGTGGATTCTATTTTGCTATTTATAGCTTCTTTCCAGATTTGTACTTCTGGGGTAGACATTGAAATCACCTAGAGGGGGGGTGAATATGTGATACAGCTAATCTGTGAACTAAATGCGGAATATGAAAACTTAATGCAATTCACACTCAAGTGCTATCAACAAGTGATGCACACAACCAAGCCAAGCAAATATGAATGAGCAATATAAATAGATGTAAGGCACAAAGTAAAGAGAGAGTTAGAGAGAGTTAATGGATCAAGCGCAAACAACAAGATATGTTCCGAGGTTCGAGCACCCAGCTCTACATCCCCGCCTTCGACACACGAAGGATTTCCAATCCACTAGCTTGTCCACAAAGGACTCCCACAAAGGGAACCTCCACCGAGGATTTGGGGCAATCACAATTACAAGGAGTACCCAACTCCTCCCTTACAAACCACAACCTCCTCTTGAGGCAAACTTCAAACCAACAACAACCTCCTCCTTGAGGCAAGCTCAACCCAATACAAAGATCACCTCACAACCTTGAGGGATACAACCAAATAGCAAATCTTCCTCAACACAATGAGGGAAAGGCACAAAGCCAAACTAAATAGGGTTTACAACTTAGTGGTTTCAAACAACAACCACAAAACAATCTCTTTTCCCACACAAAATCCTATAGAGAAGATAGTAGATTTTAGCTCAAGTGTGGAGAAAACCAAGGATTTGAAACCAGCAACTCAAAGAAAATCTTTGGGAAATAAATGAAACCAAGATAGAGAAGTTCAATTCAAAAGCTTTTCCCAAAACCCTTTTCTTTGATTTTTCAAACCCTAAAGAAAACACCAAAAAGATTGTTCGATTTGAATCCAAAAACCTATTTTGATTGCAGCAAAAACACCTGAGAGAATGAAAATTTTAGCCCAAAAATTCTTAGAGAAAAACTCTCTCAAATGGGGTATTTATAGACAAATCTGGAAACTAGCCGTTGGCTGTAATTTTTGCCAGAATTACCCTGACGGTCGACCGCCCAACGGTCAATTTTTGACCCGATGGCGCTAGCGGTCGACCGCCCGGTCGACCCAAACAAACAGAGAGCAAACCTGCTCTCAGTCAGTCGACCGGCACGGTCGACCGGCTATAGGTGTAGCCAGCGTGCACGTTTCTGTGCACGTCGGTCGACCCATACGGTCGACCGTTGATTAGACGAGAAAGGTGTATGTAAATGTGTTCGTTGTATCCCTTTCTTATCTCCGCTATAGCATAAGGCTATACCGAGTCGATTCTCAGGGAGAGCTAGCGATAGAAGCGTTACGAATCGTAGTGAAGAAATGTAAACGAAGTGTCTTCTTTGTTCTTTAAAAGAATAAAACAATCATGGAAAAAGGAGTGAAAGAATGGATGGATATGTTCATGATGGAAAAGTGGAAAGAAATCAAAGAAGATTGGGATTTGGACTAACAACTAAAAAGAATGAAAACTTGAAGAAGCAAACCATGACTAGCTTACCTTACTACCTTACCAAAGCTTACCAAACTCCGTGATAGTGAAGGCGTGCCTCATGTTGTCACTCCATTGGCGTAGGTTTCGTCTTGCGTGTTGATCTAATTACTTTCTCATGTAGATGAAGGGTGGTTTAACCCATCGGAGAAGAGAAGACCATCCAACTTGCAAGATGAAATAAAGCAATCACCCATGAGTTAGTGAAGATGGCAAGGCTAGTGGTTAGCTAGTACATGGTAGAAAGAATTAGCTACAAGCCATGAGAAAAGTAAAGCAAAGCATGAATAAAATTGCAAGAAATTAAAGAAAGCAAGTAAAGAAAGCAAGTAAACTAGAACCAAGCTCAAGTAGAGGAAGGAGAATGGATGAATCCTTGTTGCTTCAAGTTGTCACATCTTGATTACACAAGCTCTCTCTCTCTCTCACAATCTCTCTCTTTTACAAAGTATCTAGGGAAGAAGAAGAGGGACTAAAGAACTAAACCTAGAGAAAAACCTATGAAAATTACAACAACATACTAATTTTCCTCTCTTCTCCATTCAGTCTTTTCTCGCAGGTCCTTGGTCCAATATTTATAGCCCCAGGTGAAGGATTCAGAACCTAGTTTGTTGGCGCAAAATCCGAGATCCTAACAACCTGTAACTGCCGCGGATTTGCCGCGATTTCCTGGATCTGGCGGCAAAATCTGGGCCGTTGAGCCCAGATTTTCTGTTGGGATCAGGTTGTTAGGTGGTTATCCACGTGGCCTTCTAAAATCTGGAGTTGTTGCGCGGATCTCTCTGGATCTTGGATTCAAATTTGGGCTTTATCTTAATCTTGGATTTAATCCCTTTAATTATTGCTAATTAAAGTGATTATTGGATTATCTCTCCATTAGAGTGTGAACCTGCAAATATATAGAGAAGATGAGTAAAAATCATATATTTATTAACTAAATGCATGGGAATTATGTGGTAAAATATGCAGAATTGGATACCAATCACACCCCCACACTTATTCTTTGCTCGTCCCGAGCAAAAACAAAGAAAAAGAAAAGAAAATCCTAACTACCAATTTTATTACACCACTTTCGCAGGTGACGCGATTGCACTGAGCGTGTGCAACAAGCCGTTAAACCTCTAGGTTATCCTAGAGGAGGAGTGTTGTCTCCTGAGGGTTTTCAGCGGATTGCACCCACAAAATCCATAAAGAAAGAAGACAAATGTTAGTGTTTTGAAAACGCATTTTGAACAAGAGACATGTTTACGAACTATTTTTGCAAAAATATAAGTGATCCTAGGTCATAAGTCCACCTATAATCATTCTTCCTTAAACTTAGTCTCCATGCAAGATCTTGTTTTCAATTAAGGTAAGAATTCAAAATTGGATTGAATACTTTATCTTTCATAAAACCTAGATAATATGCACACCGTGCTCTGTGAAAATTTCTGGGATTTCAACTCCAACCATCAAGCCATTTATTTATTTAGATATATATATATATATATATTTTCTTTTATTTTTCTTCCCTTAGTCTAGGCTTTCTAGTTTACCCTTGTAGCGAGCCTTTAACCGATGACTCCCAAACCAGACGGTCTTAGGGCACCGATGAGAAAACATCCCTCGGGTTTAAGGTCTCGAGTAAAAAAGGCCACATAACTAAGGGGGATTATTTATAATCACCGTTAGGCGTGAATAATCATGCTTCTTGAGGCACAATTATCCAGCTTAATAAGTGAGATCACCGTTAGGCGTGAGTAACCATACTTCTTGAGGCACAATTCTCCAGCTTAATAGGTGATGTTTTATTTATATTTTTTTTCTTTTTTTTCTTTTTTTTTATTTATATGGCATTTTTGGTCTTTGTCTCCATCCCAAGAAATGTGTAAGTGTAAAGTGCATATTATCTAAGGCAAAAAATTCAAGATAAAAATATCTCACCAATTTTACTTACTTAGCCTATAATCTCAAACTGTTGGCCCAATGGCCTTCCACTCTAGTTTTGATGATGATCAACACTCATGTAGTTATGTTTACTAATATTCTTGTGTTTCTAAGTTTCAGATCATTAACAGGATATTAGTTGGTGATTAGTTTCAACAAGATGATTAGAAGCTTATCATGGTGATTCCGGTGCCAAAGCTTAAAGATCTTACCTTTGCACTTGGAGAATCACGGAGTTTTGGAGCAAGTCTACTTGAAAATGAAGATCGTCAAGAAGACTTAGGTATCCTAGTTTAGATAGAGTTTTTAGATCCATTTGTAAAGCTTAGTATAGTTGATATGCTCAAGTGCACAAACACACACGTTTTATGTTTTGATGTGTGGTTTCATGAATAGTTTGATCAAAACAAGTTTTCAAGATTTATATGTATAGTAGATGTTTTCTATTTATACATACATGCTTAACTTATAGACAAACTTATTTTGACTATCCTATTCATGTTTTGGAAAAATCTAGTATGATAAAATACAAGTTTTGTTTATGATAAAAATACAAGAGTTGGTTTTTGGTATTTCTATCATGCATATCCTTTAAACCAAAACCTTGTTATATGCTAGATATCAAAAACATAGATATTTCATTATGATTGTATAGTGGATCATATCCATACACACTATGCTTTAATAAGTTCAAAATATCATGTTTTTGTACTTTGTGAAGTTATGGAAAAATAAGTTTTAGAAAAACATATTTTTAGAAAAACAGTTTTTATTGTGATTAAAACTATTTAGTGGATTTACTGTGAATTTATGGGATTTTTATTGAGTGAAAAGACCTATTTTCAAATCCCGTATCTGTGCAGTTCTGCACTGTGCCTGCCAGGCCAGTTCGGTCGACCGGACCGGTCGACCGCACCAAGGGCCGGTCGACCGATCCGGTCGACCGACGTGCACAGACGTGCACGTCTGTTAGGCACAGTGGACGGTCGACCGGGCCGGTCGACCGGGCCTGAGAGCTCTGCTCTCGGTTTATTTCGGTCGACCGGACCGGTCGACCGATGTTGCCCAACGGTCACATTTTTGACCGTTGGCGGTCGACCGGGCCGGTCGACCGGCAGTTGGTCAGACTGCCACATCAGCCTAACGGCTAGTTTTTCCTAGGGGCTATATATACCCCTTTTCTCCATTGTTTTAGATAAGAATTTTTGAGCTAAAAATTTTCAGTTTTCTGAAGAGTTTAAAAGAGTTTTCAAAAGAGTTTTTTAAGTCAAAAAGATTTCATCTTATTTGTTTTTTTTGGGTTTTTGGAAAATCAAAGAAAGCTAAGGTTTTGGGAGATTGTTTTGTTTTTCATTTTCTAACATTTACAAGTGATTTCCCAAATAGTTTTTCTTTGTTGCTGGTTTCCAAAAACACCTTGTTTCCACACTTGAGTTATCACCTATCCTAAACTATTAGGATCTTGTTTTTGTGGAAAAAGAAAAGAGAAAAAGAAAGAGAAGAGTTTGAGGTTGTTTGTTGTAAACCTCTAAGTTTACACCCTTATTCTTGTTGTATCCCTCTTCGGTAGAGGTGATCGGGTGATTGGTTTGTGAGCCTCTTAGGTAGAGGTGTTTGTTGTTGTTGGCTACGGGCCGTATCCCTCTTCGGTAGAGGTGGATTGTGGTTGTATAGCCTCGGTGGCTTTGTAAGGTTGAGAGAGGAGTTTGGTACTCCTATAGTGGATTGGGAAATCCTACACGGTGGTGTAGGCGGGGATGTAGAGTTGGGTACTCGAACCTCGAAACAAATCTTTGTGTTAGCGTTTGATCCATTGTCTCTCTAACCCTTACTCTCTTTACTTTGTGCAAGCATCATTCATTCATTGCATACATATCTTATACATTGCTTGTGTTGTGCATATTTCATATTGCCTTGCATTTATTCATATTGCTATTCATTCTTATATGCTTGGCTTGATTGTGTGTATTTTATATTGCTTGGATTGCTTGTGTGTGTGTGCCTAA
Organism: Agave tequilana; assembly: GCA_038442645.1. NCBI lineage: Eukaryota > Viridiplantae > Streptophyta > Magnoliopsida > Asparagales > Asparagaceae > Agave > Agave tequilana. The sequence continues at coordinate 143,714 of JAVJIF010033121.1, forward strand.
CTTATACTCATCCAACAAGAGCTTCACATAGCACCTCAACCCATTTCAAGGGGAATCAAGAGGAGTTAGTCCAGAGCCTCGCAAGGGGAATTCGGCTACACTTGTTGTATTGTATCAAGTTTGTGCAACATTTGCATTAGCTTCCGCATTTAGCGCACTTAGTTTGCATTAAGTTTCTTAGATTAGCAATCACACCTATTCACCCCCCCTCTAGGTGTTTTTCACAAACATGATCTATTATTTCAACTAGGTTTAAGATGTCATAATTAAGGCTTTCTTAATTCCTAAGATACATCTTAATTTTCTTAAAAATAGATCTAAACTTTGTCTCTTATTTCAAAAAGTTTTTATTTTTATTTTTATTTTTTTATATTTTTCTAAAAGAAGTATAAAAGAAAGAAAATCATTTTTCTAAAAGAAGTATAAAAGAAAGAAAATCTAAAAACTCTATGTTAGTAAACCCTCCCCCACACTTATTTCATGCATTGTCCTCAATGCATCATGATATATGTATGCATGAAACAAAATGGAAAGGGAAGGAAAAAATTACTTTAAGGTGGTGGTTCCGGAGGTGGTCTGATTGGTCCACGGAACATGGCCCAATCATTCTTATTTTGGTTTTGAGGAACCCACCAGAAATATCAAGAATATGACCCATTAAAAAGATGAATCCATGAAAGATTTTTATTAAGTACATGACCCCATCTAATTTCCATTTTTTCAAAATAATTTCAGAGTCAAGTTTATCAAGATCCTTGTCCCAAAATGGGGTATGAAATGATAGAATAGTTGACTTGGACTCAGGAAGGAATACTGACTCAGGATTGTGACTTAAGTCAAGTGATGGTTCAGGAGTCGAAATGATTTCAGGAATTAGGTCCAAGTCAAGAAAATGAAGCTCAAGTCCACATGTATTGTCCAACAATGGAATGTGACCTAATATGGGTGATATCTCTTTACTTCCAATATTAAGGAATTCAAGCTCATCTTCATACAATTCTTCAAAACTAAGGTCAACTTCGTCCGTCAGAATTGTATAATCAGTTTCAGAAGTAAAGAGATTGTGAGAATCTAGGTCACATTTCTCATGTAGTTCAATACCAAAGAATGGAGAACTTGCCAATTTGTCAATAGGATCATCAAAAGTGTATAATTGGTCAAGTTCAATGTGATCCTCAAAGATGGGTGATTCAACTTCATTATGAATTTGGACAGGATCCAATGTCGACTCCGGAAAAAGATTGAAGTCAGGTAAAGATACCGGAGTCATTATTGGATCAGGAAAAAGAAGTGAATCAAGAAGTTGGGGTTCAAGATCACATTCCTCATGAAGTTCAATTCCACAAAAATGTGAACTTGCCAATTTATCAATGGGACTTTCAAAAGTATGGAATTGGTCAAGTTCACTATGATCATCAAAGATTGGTGATTCAATTTCAAAATGGACTGGCACTGGATCCAACACTGAATCGGGAAATGGAGTGAAATCAGGTGAAGACACCGGAGTCATAATTGAATCAGGAAGGAAAATTGAATCATCAAGTGGAATTTCAGGATCATATTCACACTCAAGTTCAATTTCAGGAAAAGACAAACTTGCCAAAATGTCAATAGGATCTGAATTTTGGACAAGTTCAGGTGATTGTGCTGAAATTGAATCTGGATTTCCAAGACTACATGACTCTTTGGCTTGGACAGAATGGTTAGTGACATTAGAAACAGGATGAGAATGAAGAGTTTTGATCATCAAATCTATGTCACGATTTCTAGCATTTTGAGCATGAGTCATGTCTTCAAGCATCTTTCCATAATTGATGATTTCATTGTTTTGATGAAAAGATGAAGTGTTGTCTTGGAAGTGATGGTAAAATTGTGAGTCCATCAGATTTGGTGAGTGTTGTTTGGACTCACGCAAGAATTCCTTACTCGTTCCCCAAGCAGATGGTTGTTCATTATAATAAGGTGGAACTGAGTAAGACTCTTGAGAATACTGTGGAATTGGAGGGGCAAATGTTTCTTGAAGTTGTTGCTCGACCCTCTGTAAATTGGCTTCTATACTCCTGAGTAACTCAGATTTTTCTTCAATTGGTGGTTCAGAAAAAGGAGTATATGAAGCGGAATCGGGAAATGAATACTGTGGACAAAGTGAATATGGTGGACAAGGAGGTTGATAATTAAACTCGGGGTACGTGAATCCCCAATGACTCGGTGAAGAGTTGAAATTATTACAGAAATCATAGTTATTAGATGGGGGGTATGGGTCATATTGATTCGGATAAGGCCAACCCGGTGTATGTGGTTGGTGCATATTGTAAAACACCGGGTTGGAATTATCCGAATATGGTGTGAAATATGGATTATTATTAGAATGGAAAGAATTGTTGAATGCCATATCACACAAAAAATCACAAACAAAAAGAAAAATCAAACAACAAACAAAAAAGAAAAAAAATCAAAACCAAGCCAAAAGAATGGTTGACCTAGACCTAGACGACTCCTAACTGATTAGATCGTCCACGGGAGGTTTAGTGTAGACGTAGACCACAAGTTAATCAGCCAGGGAAGGGCAAGGTTGGTGGGAGGTTTTCCGTTAGAGACGTTCCTTAATTAAGTAACCAGCAACCTTCGGGCTTTCGGCCCTCAATCCCTTTCCTAGACACTGATTTTGCAAGAGTCTATTTCCAACACTTTTTCCCCTTAGGATAATCTCCTAGATGAGTCCGAGATGTCCCTAGGGGCCAACGTCTATTCAAATTTTATTAAATTAGGCTTGGGTTAGTGAGTGCTTGGGATTGTGGTTTTCGGGCTAAGGAAAGGGTAATGAAATCCCCACCTTATCTTATTTATGGGTTATGCCCTTAAAAATGAATTGTGCAAGTGTACAAGAAATATAACTAGAATTCACTCAAAGCATGAAAATCAAGCAAGAGATGATTCCTAGTCTACATGCAATGCAAAACGTACCATGCCTCCAGCACTCTTCAACAGTAAAAGTAAAGAATTGAAAGACACGTGCCTAGAAATGTAAATGTCTAATCAATTTTTAACAATTTCAACCAATTTTTTACTGTTGATTAAATTAGCAGGTAATAGGTGAAAATTACAGGAATTCAAGTATAGCAGCAGATGTATTTTGCAGAGCTGGAGACCCTGCAGAAAATTTGTGAGTAGTCAACTCAGAATTGCCGCAGATCCGCGGCAAAACCCAGGATTCCGCGGCAAAACTGAGGGATCCTGGTCTCTGCTTTCGAGAGCAGAGGCCCAGGTCCACTTATATGTATACTGCAATGCAAATTTTCAAGTTTTCTTCTCCTGTAACCTGCAACAGAGAAGAAGATTCGTTTAGTTCTTCACTTTAAAGAAAATCCGTTGCTCTCCCCGGCAACGGCGCCATTTTGATTAGACGAGAAAGGTGTATGTAAATGTGTTCGTTGTATCCCTTTCTTATCTCCGCTATAGCATAAGGCTATACCGAGTCGATTCTCAGGGAGAGCTAGCGATAGAAGCGTTACGAATCGTAGTGAAGAAATGTAAACGAAGTGTCTTCTTTGTTCTTTAAAAGAATAAAACAATCATGGAAAAAGGAGTGAAAGAATGGATGGATATGTTCATGATGGAAAAGTGGAAAGAAATCAAAGAAGATTGGGATTTGGACTAACAACTAAAAAGAATGAAAACTTGAAGAAGCAAACCATGACTAGCTTACCTTACTACCTTACCAAAGCTTACTAAACTCCGTGATAGTGAAGGCGTGCCTCATGTTGTCACTCCATTGGCGTAGGTTTCGTCTTGCGTGTTGATCTAATTACTTTCTCATGTAGATGAAGGGTGGTTTAACCCATCGGAGAAGAGAAGACCATTTAACTTGCAAGATGAAATAAAGCAATCACCCATGAGTTAGTGAAGATGGCAAGGCTAGTGGTTAGCTAGTACATGGTAGAAAGAATTAGCTACAAGCCATGAGAAAAGTAAAGCAAAGCATGAATAAAATTGCAAGAAATTAAAGAAAGCAAGTAAAGAAAGCAAGTAAAATAGAACCAAGCTCAAGTAGAGGAAGGAGAATGGATGAATCCTTGTTGCTTCAAGTTGTCACACCTTGATTACACAAGCTCTCTCTCTCACAATCTCTCTCTTTTACAAAGTATCTAGGGAAGAAGAAGAGGGACTAAAGAACTAAACCTAGAGAAAAACCTATGAAAATTACAACAACATACTAATTTTCCTCTCTTCTCCATTCATTCTTTTCTCGCAGGTCCTTGGTCCAATATTTATAGCCCCAGGTGAAGGATCCAGAACCTAGTTTGTTGGCGCAAAATCCGAGATCCTAACAACCTGTAACTGCCGCGGATTTGCCGCGATTTCCTGGATCTGGCGGCAAAATCTGGGCCGTTGAGCCCAGATTTTCTGTTGGGATCAGGTTGTTAGGTGGTTATCCACGTGGCCTTCTAAAATCTGGAGTTGTTGCGCGGATCTCTCTGGATCTTGGATTCAAATTTGGGCTTTATCTTAATCTTGGATTTAATCCCTTTAATTATTGCTAATTAAAGTGATTATTGGATTATCTCTCCATTAGAGTGTGAACCTGCAAATATATAGAGAAGATGAGTAAAAATCATATATTTATTAACTAAATGCATGAAAATTATGTGGTAAAATATGCAGAATTGGATACCAATCAACCGTCTACATGGTGCGGTCGACCGTACCTGTCGACCGATCAGCCTGGCAGACACCAAAACAGGTCAGAAATCTGGGAAAATAAATATCCAATAAATTCTTATAAACTACTAAAAATCCCCAAAAATAGTTTTGTCAAATTGCATTGATATATAAACATGTGATAAAAGTTTTGACTCAAATATCAAGCAATTAAAACTATTTTTATGTCTTATCATTTTTACCAAAAACCAAACCTTGTATTTTCTAAAACTTGGATTTTGAATAGAAAATACGTTTTGTCCAAAACTCTTCCAAGTACAAAACATGATATTAAACAACATTTAGGCATGATGCATATGGATAGAAATCCAATATTCATGAAACAAATATATATCATAGTTTTTGTCATTAATTCTAAAAATATGTTTTGTCATAAATACCAAAACATAAAACTCATGAAGTAGACTATCAAACTAAGTCTGTTTAAGCAATAGAAGCATGCATGTATATAGAACAAATCATATATACACTAAACCATGTAAACTTGTTTTGATATAAAATCTATTCATGAAAACCAAGATCGGTTAAACCTAAAACCGAAAACCGATGTCAAAACATAAATCGTGTGTGTTGTGAACTTGAGCATATCATACTATTCTAATCTTTACAATTTGGATCTAAACATAAACTAAACTAGGGATACCTAAGTCTTCTTGTAGAGCGCCGTCTCCAAGTTGACTCGGTCCAAACCGTGATTCACCAAGCTTGACTCCAATGAGTGCTAGATGTCATCTTTGATGCTCGGGCTTTTGAATCAACATGTAAAAGATGTGTGGAAGCTTTCACCAACTAATATCTTGTTAAATATCTGAAACTTAAACATTGCAAGATTATTAGTACACATAACTACATGAGTTAATCATCATCAAAACTAGAGTGGAAGGCCTTTGGGCCAACAATCTCCCCCTTTTTGATGATGACAAAACTCATGGAGTTATATATGCATGGATTAAAGTAAAGCTTCAAAGAAGCTCCCCCTTAACTCATGCATAACAATAAAACATATAAGATATGCAATGAATGTTCTTAAACACATATAAACATGTTCTGGATACCAATTAAAATAAAACATAAACAATGAAACATGCTCTTGATACCAATAAAATAATAATATTGAAACCAACATATTATTACTAATGAAAACCAACTAAAACATATGCATAAATCAACCATGCATATATACTACAAATTCTTCTCCCCTTTTTGTCAATCATCAACAAAGGGGTAAAAACAAACATAATGAAAACAAATACTTCTCCCCCTAAATCTTCAAAACAAAGAAGCAATAAATTATTCCAAGGGTAAAACTAAAGTCAATATGATATCAATTGAAAATAACAAACTTTGAGAAATGCCAAATCCTATTTGAAATAAAACAAGGCATTGAAACAAAATAACATTTTATATCAAAATGAAAACATGTAATGTAAACTTGATACCAATAGATAATAAAAAATTGATACCAAATTTAAGGAAACAAATAGCATCTTGATACCAAAGAAGATATTTTTCATTATAAGTATATGATACCAATTACTTTAATATCATAAAGTTAGGGAGTGGGAAACAAAAACAATGGTAAACCAAATACCAATTGAAATATAAAATATGAGTTTTCTCCCCCTTTATGAAATACCAAAAGAAAATATGCATAGGCTTGAAATAAGATACCAATTGAAAATTAAATCAATTGAAACATGATATTCATTAAAATTCAAGCTTAGCAATCTTAAAATTATGATAAAGCTTGTATATGGATACCAATTGAAAAACTCAAGCTTAACATAACCAAAATTTGTGCTTCAAGATATAGGGATATAATAAGCACAAATAAATCATCTATATATGTATGTAAGAAATAGATACCAATTGAAATTGATACTATATGAAGTGTAAGCATACATATATAAAACAAAGCATATATGAGTATACAAAAGGATGTCAAGATTGATACCAATTGAAAGAATTCAATGATACCAATTGAAACAAGAATAAGATCAAGTGTATGACTCATATCAACTACCACCCATTCTTGTTTAAGTTTTAGATGATTTTTCAAGATAAAACATACTTGAACATGGTCTCCCATCCAACCGCCCATCAATGGTAGGGGTTTTCAAAAATAGATTTGGAATTATAGTTTGTTTGAAAAACTCTACCAAATTGAAGAATACGAACTAGTTATATGAAAATTTGAAAACTAGCACGTAATCCTTCAAGTGAGGAATAACAAAAATGTTTTTCATGAAAACACATGTAAATCACATGACATTAAAACACTCAAAATCCATATAGCACAAATTGTACTCATGAAAACTAAATCACGAGAAAACATTAAATAGGGTGAGTGTACAAGTGTTGTGTGAAACATATCATCATGAAAATGGACAATCAAGCTCGATTGAAATTCCTTTAAAATATGAACACATGAAAAACTAAATCTTCATTACTAAAGGAAATTTCCTCAATGACACGAAAATCATCATAACAAATTAAACTCCAAGGCATATGTATGTTTTGACAAAACAAAAGTATACATACATATCCCTAAACACAATTGAGTCCAAAATATAGATTTGCATGAAAAGCAAATGACTCAAGGGGCATACATGTATATCTTAAGGTTTGGCAAAATAGACATATACATGAAGTGAAAACACTTAATCATAGAAAACACATTAAAAATAGGAATACATGTTTGAATGCATGAATCATCAAAACTAGACTATACTAGAACATCTAATGGGTACAAATAGGCATCCAAGCACAAACATATATAAATGTTTATTTGTGGCCCATTCTATGTACAAGTATAAATCCTAGTTTTAATGAAAACTAACATCTAAGCATATATCCAAATCATTAAGCATAAAACGAGTCATAAATCAACAATATTCTAAAAATGATCATTATGTAAATCCACATGCTATAAGAATCAAGATATACATAATATCAAAACAATTGTGAAAACACAAAATATAGATCCATATAAGACATAGGTGCTCAAGTAACTAAACATGTATAACACTATTCTAAAGAGCATGGCATAAGCATAATGAACAATAAACCATGGCATGCTATAAATAGATGAACATGAAAAGCATGCAAATAAAAATGGGAGTTAGAGAATGATAACAAAACGATGAAGGTGCATCTCTAGTTCTCCAAACCACGGTGGTCCTCCCACCTAATCTCCTTGAGAGTGAAGCATCCAAATGGTTCTCCTTTTAGCTTAGAATGCATTCACCTCAAGGCACCAACACTCTCACGTTATGCGAGAGCCTCCACCTATATCAAACATCAAAGAGGTGGATCTTGGTACCCATTTCTTTGTGGGTCCACGGGGGTTAGTATCTTTTCTAACCTAAACAAAATTAGCTGCTAAATTTTCATGATAAATGCGATCATAACAAAATCTAGCAAGGTGGCCTTTTCGACCATAATGTGTACATGTGTACACGTGAGCATACATATGATGATGGTGATCATGAAAAGCATGTGTATGTCTAGATGGGTGTACATGCAAAGATGGACCTTGTTTCTTGCGAACCAAGGTTTCCAAACGTGAGTGATTCATGACACAATGGCTCAAAGTGGAGCCCAAACAATCAACACTTTTCTTCAAAATATTTATATCATTTTCTATGTTAGAAGACAAAGTGGTGCATGCTATAGGTGTGCTAAAACAAGAAGCTACACTAGCATGGCAAACATCAATATCTTTTTGCAAGGATTATTTTTAATCAAAACCAAATCCAATTCTTTTGTAATTGCATCAATATCATTTTTCAAAGTGAGATTTTCTTTAAAAGTAAAATCCAATTTTGAAGATAAAATCTCATTGTGCTTTACAACATCATCACAATAATTTTTGTTTTTCAAAAATTCATTCTCCTTTAGAGCAAGTTCGAGTTGAGATTTAAGTGAGTCACATTCACTTGCAATCTCTTCCTTCTCTTGCAACATCAATTCAAAATTAGAGCATAAATCCTTTAATTCATTTTTCAAAACAAGATTATCATCTTTCAACAAATCATGTTTTTCTAACAAATTCTCAAGCTTTTGAACAAGTTCCATATTTAAAGTTTGAACTTCAAAACATCCATGACAATAGGAACTAGAGCTATCATCTATTTGAGAATCCGATTGTACCTCAAGGGAGTTCTTCCCTTGGACCATGAGGCATTGCTCTTCGGACTTTTCTCTCTTAGATCTCCTCATCTTGTTGATAATCCTTGGAAGCTCGGGAGAAGTCAAGATGCTCCAAACTGCAAAAGCCGAATCATAACGATCAAAAACATGTAATAAATGTTCATTTAGAGATGCTCTAAGTGCCCTAAGTGCTAATGCATTGGCCTTCTTATGCTTGCTACTATTTGGGAGGGATTCTATGGTAATGGCTTGATAAACTAGATGTCCTTGGTCTTTTAAATGTTTAGTCATATTAGCCTTCCAAGCATCAAGTCTAAAATGATCAAACATAGGAGGGCTAGCCATAAGTGCAAACTAAATGTGTGCAAATGAAAATGCAAATGAAGATTAGCAAACTAAGATCTCACTCCTAGGTGGTTAAACCTAAATATCAGGAGCGCTAGCTCTGATACCAATTGAAATCACCTAGAGGGGGGGTGAATAGGTGATACAGCTAATCTGTGAACTAAATGCGGAATATGAAAACTTAATGCAATTCACACTCAAGTGCTATCAACAAGTGATGCACACAACCAAGCCAAGCAAATATGAATGAGCAATATAAATAGATGTAAGGCACAAAGTAAAGAGAGAGTTAGAGAGAGTTAATGGATCAAGCGCAAACAACAAGATATGTTCCGAGGTTCGAGCACCCAGCTCTACATCCCCGCCTTCGACACACGAAGGATTTCCAATCCACTAGCTTGTCCACAAAGGACTCCCACAAAGGGAACCTCCACCGAGGATTTAGGGCAATCACAATTACAAGGAGTACCCAACTCCTCCCTTACAAACCACAACCTCCTCTTGAGGCAAACTTCAAACCAACAACAACCTCCTCCTTGAGGTAAGCTCAACCCAATACAAAGATCACCTCACAACCTTGAGGGATACAACCAAATAGCAAATCTTCCTCAACACAATGAGGGAAAGGTACAAAGCCAAGCTAAATAGGGTTTACAACTTAGTGGTTTCAAACAACAACCACAAAACAATCTCTTTTTCCCACACAAAATCCTATAGAGAAGATAGTAGATTTTAGCTCAAGTGTGGAGAAAACCAAGGGATTTGAAACCAGCAACTCAAAGAAAATCTTTGGGAAATAAATGAAACCAAGATAGAGAAGTTCAATTCAAAAGCTTTTCCCAAAACCCTTTTCTTTGATTTTTCAAACCCTAAAGAAAACACCAAAAAGATTGTTCGATTTGAATCCAAAAACCTATTTTGATTGCAGCAAAAACACCTGAGAGAATGAAAATTTTAGCCTAAAAATTCTTAGAGAAAAACTCTCTCAAATGGGGTATTTATAGACAAATCTGGAAACTAGCCGTTGGCTGTAATTTTTGCCAGAATTACACTGACGGTCGACCGCCCGGTCGACCGCCCAACGGTCAATTTTTGACCCGTTGGCGCTAGCGGTCGACCGCCCGGTCGACCCAAACAAACAGAGAGCAAACCTGCTCTCAGTCGGTCGACCGGCACGGTCGACCGGCTATAGGTGTAGCCAGCGTGCACGTTTCTGTGCACGTCGGTCGACCCATACGGTCGACCGTCTACATGGTACGGTCGACCGTACCTATCGACCGATCAGCCTGGCAGACACCAAAACAGGTCAGAAATCTGGGAAAATAAATATCCAATAAATTCTTATAAACTACTAAAAATCCCCAAAAATAGTTTTGTCAAATTGCATTGATATATAAACATGTGATAAAAGTTTTGACTCAAATATCAAGCAATTAAAACTATTTTTATGTCTTATCATTTTTACCAAAAACCAAACCTTGTATTTTCTAAAACTTGGATTTTGAATAGAAAATACGTTTTGTCCAAAACTCTTCCAAATACAAAACATGATATTAAACAACATTTAGGCATGATGCATATAGATAGAAATCCAATATTCATGAAACAAATATATATCATAGTTTTTGTCATTAATTCTAAAAATATGTCTTGTCATAAATACCAAAACATAAAACTCATGAAGTAGACTATCAAACTAAGTTTGTTTAAGCAATAGAAGCATGCATGTATATAGAACAAATCATATATACACTAAACCATGTAAACTTGTTTTGATATAAAATCTATTCATGAAAACCAAGATCGGTTAAACCTAAAACCGAAAACCGATGTCAAAACATAAATCGTGTGTGTTGTGAACTTGAGCATATCATACTATTCTAATCTTTACAATTTGGATCTAAACACAAACTAAACTAGGGATACCTAAGTCTTCTTGTAGAGCGCCGTCTCCAAGTTGACTCGGTCCAAACCGTGATTCACCAAGCTTGACTCCAATGAGTGCTAGATGTCATCTTTGATGCTCGGGCTTTTGAATCAACATGTAAAAGATGTGTGGAAGCTTTCACCATCTAATATTTTGTTAAATATCTGAAACTTAAACATTGCAAGATTATTAGTACACATAACTACATGAGTTAATCATCATCAAAACTAGAGTGGAAGGCCTTTGGGCCAACAGACATAACCTCTTTAAATATTTAAGGCTCACTTTTAATAGCATATGCTATGAAATTCGGGGAATTTTTTTTGAGATTCTTAATCTCTGACTTCTTCTTGGTTCAACTTCCGCATTGCCAATTAGTTACTTTGGGTTTTCATCCCTGAACGTCATCTCGTGTGTTTCTTTTACCAGAAGCTTATCTTCTTCTTGTCTGTAAGGAAAGATGTCTTCAAAGAACACAACATCTCTAAATTTGATAATCATATATACATGAATATTTGGTATTTCTGATTTATGTATCAGAAATCTATAAGCGCTGCTATTTAAGGCATAATCTATGAATATGCAGTCCATTATTTTTGCTCCCAACTTAGTCTTTTTAGGCAGTTGTGTTAGTACCTTTGCAAGGCACTCCCCATTTTGTGGTAATGGTAGGAAGATGCTCTTTCATGCCATAACTCAAATGACATAAGACTAAGTTTCTTGTGGGTACTCTGTTTAGAATATAATTTGCAGTTAATAGAGCTTCTCCCCACAAGTTCTGTGGAGCTCCAGAACTTACGAGTATGGAATTGACCATCTCCTTCAAAGTTCTGTTCTTCCGTTTAGCAATCCCATTTTTTCTGAGGAGTATATGGTGATGTAGTTTGATGAATTATACCAAAGTTAGCACATAACTCACCAAATTCATTTGATTAATATTCTCCGCCTCGATCAGATTTTAGAATCTTTTATATTCTTGTTGAGTTGATTCTCGACTTCGGCTTTATATGTTAGAAACATATTCATTGCCTCATCCTTACTATTTAGAAGATACACATTACAGTATCTTGTACAGTCATCAATAAAAGTAATAAAATACTTTTTCACCTCTTGTTGGCGCAAATTTCAAGTCACACAACTCGCTATAAATTAACCCTAAAGATTCTGTATTTCGATCAATTGAGTGAAATGAATTTTTTGCGAACTTAGCTTCAACACAAAACTCACACTTGTGAATTTCTTTCAAGTTGAATTTAGGAATATATCCTAAATTAGACAAGTTTTGAAAGGACTTGTAATTTACATACCCTAATCTAGCATGCCATAAAATAGGAGACTCAAGCAAATAAACAGAAGATTTTTCTTATATTTATGAGCTTTGAGTATAGATACACGGATTTTTTGTCCACTACAGTAACATTGGCCTTAAATAGGCCATCAACAAGATAATCCTTACCCACATACATCCCACCCCTAGTACGTACAAACTTATCTGATTCGAAAACCTTTCTTACTAAGGATTGATCCAGAGATCAAGTTCTTGCAGATATCTGGAACATGTAGTACATCATTCAGAGTGAGCTCCTTCCCAGATGTCCACTTCAGGATGACCTTTCTTTTTTCCTCAACCTTGGAGACGGCTGAGTTGCCCATGAAGAATTGCTCATCTTGTTCTAGTTTTTGTTATTCAAAAAATAATAATTTCTCAGAGCAGATGTGTCGAGTAGCCCCAGTGTCTACCCACCAATCCTTATTGTTGGTTGTCAGATTCACTTCTGACATCACAATTGATAAGCTTGGCGACGCATGGTCGGTCAGGTTTGCCTGTGGATGGTCCGCCTTGTTCTTTTTAGGACGACTACCACATTCATTCACCTTATGTCCCTCTTTGCTGCAAATGTAGCAAGTTCCCTTGAAGCGCTTGTTCTTGCCTTCTTAGTTCTTGTCTTTGTAGCCTTGGACAGTCTTCTTCCGCTTCAAGCCTTTGGAAGTAGACGATTTCCCCCTTTGAGTCTTCGATGACATTGGCCTTCGGAAGGAGTTTTTATTGCTCCTTTTCTCAGACTAACGGTTGTCCTCTTCAATCCGAAGTCTCACAATGAGATCTTTCAACTTTAGCTCCTTGCGCTTGTGCTTCAGGTTGTTCTTGAAATCTCTCAATACAGGTGGGAGTTTCTCTACGATAGTAACAACTTGAAAAGTTTCAGGTAAAATCATACCTTCAGCCTCTATCTCATGCAAGATAAGTTAGAATTCTTGACTGATCACAGTCTTGCTGTCCACCATCTTGTACTCTAGATATCGTCCCACGATGAACTTCTTGGCACCGGCATTCTCAGTCTTGTACTTTTTATCAAAACTAGCCGATAACTTATTTGCCGTTGTGATTGGATTGTAGACATTGTAAAGAGAGTCATCCAGTCCATTTAAAATATAATTTCGGCAAAGGAAGTTACCTTGTGTTCATGCATCAACTGTAAGGACTGAGTCCCGATCAGTTCCGGGTTCAAGTGGATCCTCCTGTAGAAATTTGGCCAAACACAGAGTGGTTAAGTAGAAGAGCATCTTCTGTTCCTATCTCTTGAATTCAGTGCCATCGAATTTTTCTGGCTTCTCTGGCTTCGAGTTAAGAAGTAGAGCAGGCACCATCATCTGTTGAATTTACATGTTCGGTGCCTTATTGGTACTATCTTGATTAGTCTCAGACATTTTCTGTAATTCAAACAAAATAGAAGTAAGCAACTTCAAGAACGATAATTGTCTTAAAATTGTTAGGTGCAAGAATAGATCTGACAACTAATCAATGTCACCGATCTAATTGACCAGGTCGGTGAATATTAGGTGAGAGATTTTTCATTCAGTAGAACATTTCTTAATTACAGAACCACCTTTCAATTACCTTCCTTAGTTAAACACCAATTAGACTAGTATTAGTCACTCTCAATATACAATAATATTTATGGGCATAAATATTTCAGTATAACCCTTATATAAAGAATATTAGTTCACTTATACAATAATTGGAGTGAGGTATGCATGTAGCGAATCTCCTTAAGATAATTACGTCCTTCTTTTCGGTGCTAACGGGTTACTGGACGCTGATCTCTCAAGATACAACACTCCTTCACGGTATTTGGATAGCACTGCCAAATCACCGTACAGTCAAGCCGTAGTTAACCAATACCTTCACAGGATTTCAATGCAGCAGGACGAAAACAAATTTCAGAGAGAATATTTGCCTTAACTTTAAAGGATTATTCATTGTAAAGAAAACAGGGTGAGAAGAATTAATGTCTTAGGAAGACAGAGATTCAGACAATAATTCTATTTAAGAATCTATTGACTTTTCTAAGCATTCTTTCAGAACGAATCTTGCTTCAGATTGTTCTTCAGAAATCTGATCTTCAGTCTGACTCTTTTCAGATCTGATCTTCAGTGTAAAAGGTGGGAGAGAAGAATTGCGTGTTTTCGTTGTCTCTTGAGCGCTATTTATAGCGCTCCTAGGAAACCGTTAGAGGACAGAGCCATCTAAAGACGGTTGCGACAGTTCCTGGCTGAAACGTTGCAACTGTTCCAGACAGGAACCGCTGCAGCGCAGCGCGAGGGTAACAGAGCGGGTCCCAACCCGCCGCTGTAGCATCAAACTCGTGTGGCTAGAACTGGGCCGGGTTGGACCCGAGCCCACGCCCTGACCGGACCTCGAGCCCCGACTCTGGAGCGGGGCCGGGTGTGTGGGCATGGTGTCCCCCTAATCGCGCGCGAAAAACTCCAAATACCCAAAGAGCATGCCCTTTGTTCCCATTTTCCTCTATTTAAACACTTCAAATTTTCACCCCATATCCAATTGGAGAGTAAATACTTTTAGCTACCTTTAGTCCTCTTTAGCTCTTGAATTAGGCAAGCTTTAGACTTGAATATCTCATTCATTCTAAAACAGAATTAAATATGTAAATATACCACGTTCATCCCCAATGGAAGGAGAACACACTTCAACCATTATCCGGTGAATTCTATCAACAGATCATGCCTTAATTCAGCTCAAAGATTCATATTTTAATTCTTTATTTTCCAACAGAGATTAGGTGAGGGGGAAGGGAGGGAGAGAGAGGGGGGAGAGAGATGCAAGAAGATAGAGAGAGGGAGGGAGAGAGGGAAGGGGTGAGAGAGAGATGTAGAAAGATAAAAGAATTTATGGTTAGAATTTTTTGCAGATTCTTTTGAGTTCACTCATTTTCAATTAATATAGCAGACAGTAGCAGTGATCTCATTCACATTGATAGGAGCAGGATTTTGGAGACATCTGAAACCTCTGGTGAGTGTAGTTGAAGGAGACGCTCTGAACGGGTGCCAGCGGCATCCCAGCGTTCACCACGCAGTCGTCAGCCGCCGCCACCCGGAACACCCTCAGGTTGGCCAGTGACTGCGGGAATCCGCCTCACTTGACGTGGATGTCGATCGTCCGGCACATTGGGCAGCTATTTCAGACCGTTATAACAAACTTTGGCGGCTGCCCGAACCTGACTTGCGTCTGTTTCACTACAGGCATGTTCTCCACATATTTTGGTGCCCACCCGACAAAATACATATGCATAATTTACTTTTGTTTGATGATAACAACAAATGTTAGTCTCTATACACAGTTTTGCTACTCTATAGTAGTGTAAAGAGCTTGTGATCTGAGACTGAGCAATTCACTTCTCTTGCCCTGAAAATAATGCAAGAGGCTACTTTATATACGCATAAGAACTCATGGAGCTGAGAGGATTGAGTATGCATATAGGGGTGTAAGTGAGTGGCTCATGTGCGTAGAGCTCTGGCAAATCTGCTCTGAGAGGGAAGGGGAGAGAGATGCAGGAAGATAGAGAAAGGGAGGGAGGAGAGATGCATGAAGATAAAGAGAGGGAGATAGGGAGGGAAAGTAAGATGCAGGAAAGGGATTTAGGACATTAGGTCTTTTAATTAAAGAGGAAAGGCATTTAACTCTGTGAAGAGTAATGATGATTATTTCAGTGTTGTTTATAGTATTGGGACTGGGGCATATATTGATTCGGATAAGACCAATCTGGCACATTTGGTTGGTTAAAGTTATGACATGCCGGGTTGATAATATCTGAGTCAAAAGAGGTCCGAGTCAAAAGAGGTCGGTGTGTAAAATGGATTACCATTAAAATTGGAAAAATTGTTATTATAAGTCATATCACACAAGAAATATAAAAAACAAACAAATAAAAATAAACAAATAAACAAAAGAGAAAAATCTAGTCTAAATTCGGGTAGACCTTAAACCTAGACGAATCCTAACTGGTTAGACTATTCACGGGGGGTATATTGCAGAATCTGACCACAAGTTAATCAGCCAGGTCAGGGCAAGATTGGTGGGAGGTATCTGCGCTTAAAAGCGACGGGCCTAATTAAGCCAAACTACCAGCCTTCGAGGTTTAGCCTCTCAATCCCCAACTTTTGACACCGATTTAGTAAGAGTCAAATTTTAATCAACTTCCCCTTTAAGTCAGTCTCCTATTGAGTCGGAGATGTCTCTAGAACCAACATCTACTCAGTTTTAGTTAGGCATGGATTAGTTAGTGAGGAGATTATTTGTGAGCTAAAGGAGGTAATAACTTCCCTACCTTATCTTATTTAGAAGATAAGCCCTTAAATCAATTTAGTGCAATGTGTACATGTATATGAAAAGCAACACTTAAGCAATGTAAACAAATCAAAAGTGTTCCTATACTACATGCTATGCACACACACCTTTGTTCCAACACTTTCAACAATAATGTAAAATGTAAACGAAATTAGACAAATGCCTAAATGCAAAGACTAAACTGTTTTTAGTATTTAACAAAATCAATTTACTGTTGAGATTAGAAAGTATGTACAGTGAGTTAAACAAGAAAATAAATAACTGCAGAATCTTTACTTTACAATTCAACCAATCTGTAAAAAATACAGGTTAGTAGTCCACTTAGATTGTCGCGAGAATGCAACAAATCTGAGGGCTTCTGGCTCTGCTTTCTTGAGCAGAGTTCAGGGTCACTTATATGTCCAATGCAACAAAAATTTTCTTATTGTTAAATCTGTACACCAAGAACAGTTAATCAATAAAGTAAACAAAAAGAGTTACTTCCTCCCCAGCAACGGCGTCAAAAATTAATTGAGGGAAACCAACACACAGAAAATACAGAATTTCAGGAATACAGAACAGAAGTGCAAGTGCTCAATGCTACCGCTATAGCGAGTGGCTATGCGGGTCGTGATCCACAAGGGGGGACTAGCGATGAAAGTTTTTTGTAAGTTCTTTTTAGTTCACAAAAAATGGTTAAAGTTCTTCTTTCAATTCTTTAAAAGAAAAGAAAAATAAGTTATGTTAAATTGTTAAGAAAGTGGTAGATTGAGAAGGTAAAGAAAAATAGAAAATGATTTGTACAAAGAAAGTGAAAAATAATGAATGGAGTTGAGAGATGGTGATATTGGTGATCTAAACTAAAATTTAAAAGAAAGAAAGTTAAACCCTAAAAAATACTTAAGAAAGTTAAACCCAAAAAATACTTACTTACCTTTTCGACGCCTGCTTACCTTTGACCCGTATTGAAGATGTACATTTGTTTGAAGGTGAGCAAAGTATGACAAATAGGATCTTCCCCATTCTTGATTTACACTACGAAATGAAGGGGCAAGCTACACTATCATAAGAATGGCTATCTATCACCATAAGCCATCAATGATGCTTGCAAGGGTAAGGCAACTTCGAGGCTATCGGAGTTATTTGGATTCGCAAACACAGAAGGGGGGAGCAAATAAAAACAAGAGTAAAGAAGAAAAGAAACTTTGATTTGATTCGAATAACAATGAAAGAAAAGACTTACTTACACCAGTGTCACCCTCAGTACAAGTTTTGCTCTCATTACTTCATGAAACTCTCCTCTCCTCTCAGTTACATAAATAAAATAAAAATTATATAAAAGAAAATAAAAAAAAACCTAAGTTACAAACTACAGAATAGCCTAATTTTAACTCTCTGCTTGATCGTCCATTTTGCCTCTGAATTTAGAGGTATTTATAGGAGAAATGGGGAGGAGAGATCGTGCTGGAGGATGAGACCAAATAACTCTCAATAAAAAAAAATCTTCTGATAAGGTTGGAGATATGGACAAAATCGCTTGCCAACAGAAAAGATCTTTGATAAGGTTGAAGATAATGATGGAAATAAAAATTTATTTATCCCTTTATCTTCAGTTGGATTTTGTCTTATCTCTCTAAACGTCTCAATCCTTTAGATATCCCTTTGTATATTGATAGGGTTGCCCTTGGACTTCTGAATTTGCCTCTATCCTCGTTTATCCTCGTTGATTCTCTAAGCTAACCAACTGGATCGTCAAAAATCTAATTTTAACTGAATTAGATATGTGTTAATCCTCTCTAATATGCTCAATCTTCAGTTATGATTTAAATCCTCGCAAGAATCTGATTTAGTTGGCTTGGATTTGTGATTTATCTTCTTTCATTATATCCTGCACAAATTAGGTATTAAAATAGTATAATTGCAGGATTTATTACAGAATGGGTGTAGGAATGTAATAATAGATATGCAATATATGTGTCCAAACACTGGTTCAAAGAAGATTTGGCAATTAGAGATTTGTGAAGAGACTCCTTCCTTTCCCCCTTTTAAATCCCCTACTGATGTCATCCCAATGATGACTTTAAAAAGACAGTTGCTTTTCTCTTTTACTGCAAAATCCGAACTATCGCATGAATCTCAGCAGCTTCGAGCGGTGACAGCCAGAATGTCGCTTATGCCGATAAGACCAGTAACAACTTCACAGAATGACTCAGAGCATTAAATTCAGAGATACGCGAACCCCTTTGTGTCGCACCAACTTCCTCTTTCATCGAGTAGCGATAGAAGAAGGGTCAGCTCGGGAACCAGCTTTCCGTCCCCTTCACGGACGCTCACTCGAGAAACCCAATCCATTCTCTTCTTCTTGACTCAAGACTTCAAAAAGAAGAGATGGAGAGGGCATTTGTAGTGGTAAAATATGTGATCCACTGTAAGATTGTGACACCTGACAAGGATCAACAGTTTACAGGATCATTGACCTACCTCACGGTCAATAAAACTTACCCGACCACCTGGCAGTCAGATCAGTTACAGTTAATAGGCATGTGGGGGCTATAGAGCTGGATTTGAACTTTTAATCTCGCTAGTCAGCTCGCTCCCGTCTATCACGCGCCATGCATAACCAATTACAACTGGGGCGTTACGTGCAGTTATGATCGTGGGCAGACTCTAAGGCGGGAATCTTGGAGGCCACGATTTAGCTTGCCGTCCCCCAACTATAAATACCGATCCCCTCTCTCTGTACAAGGGATCGAACCCTAGAGAATATAATCTGTAATACAGTTCTGAGTACCCACTGTAATATCCTTGGATTAGTGGAATCTCTCCTTTTGCATCGTGATTTTTTTCCCACGGTGGGTTTTCACGTAAATTCTTTGATTTTTGCGTCACGCTATTTTCTTCTCTTAATTCCTATTACAAATTAAGTGTAGATAAATTTTCTCAAGAAATTTACCCTTACACAACCCAAACAACTTTACACTCTAGTGTCTTATGAACAAATCATTTAACAAGTGGAGGAGAGCCTCAAAATTTCTTGTGATGACAGCAAATGATAAGTGATGGGAAATAGAAAATAACTTCTATGACTAAATTATCTATACTCTCTATAATACTTATGGAATAATTTTTTTTAATATTGAGCTAATGGGTGGTAACTTTTGTTGACCTAAAGGCCCATCACTCTAGTTTTGATGATGATTAACTCATGTAATTATAATACTAATGATCTTGTGTTTATTTAGTCTCAGATTTATGATCAAGATCTTAGTAGGTGTGTAGCTTCAATAAAGGATTTCAAGTCAAGTTTTGGAGATAGCACGGTTTGATTCAAGAGCCTATGCATCAAGACCACATCAAGTACTCAAGAGGAGTCTAACTCTTTGGATCAAAGTTTAGACCAAGTCAAGAAGGAGAAGAAGACTTCAAGAGAAGACTTGAGTCTAGATTTGTTTTGTTAAGATTTTGTTGTTAGATAAAATATAAAGGATAGAATAGTTTGTGGATTGCTCAAGTATATCATATACACACACACTCAAGATTTTGATGAGTTTTCATAAAAGAATTTTCATTTTGAAAAAATACAAAAGAGTTTTCATTTTGAAAAATACCGGTTTTGTTTTTAAAATTCTAAGTATGCATGTCTTTAACCAAAAACATTTTTAGTGCTTATTGTCAAAAACATAGATATTTCATCATTTATGTATAGTGGATCATATCCATACACACTATGCTTTAAAATGTTTAAAATATCTTGTATTTGTATTTGGAGAAGTTTTGAAAAAATCTATTTGGAAAAATACAGATTTTGTTTTATGCCAAAATTTCTAAGTTACAAAAATAGTTCAAAATGTTTATAATATGTCTTGATTTTACTCAAACATGTTTGTATATCAAATTATTATACTGAACTTATTTTTGTAGATTTTTAGAGGATTTATGGGATTTTATTTTAAATAAAAAACAAAGTTTTTAAATCCTGAAAAACCTGTTTCTGGTTTCTGCCGGTCGATCGAATCGGTCGACCGACGTGCACAAGCGTGCACGCCTAGTTTGGCTGGAGGGTCGGTCGACCGACCCGGTCGACTGTCCAGAGAGCTCTGCTCTCTGGAAAGCCTCGGTCGACCGGGCGGTCGACCGGCAGAGAGCTCTGCTCTCTGTTCCTAGGCCACGGTCGACCGCTGGCTCGTTAGGAATCTGACCGTTGGGTGGTCGACCGACAGCCATCCAGGCTGCTGATTTGGCCCCAACGGCTAGTTTTTGGTTAGCCTATAAAAGGGGGCTTTCTTGGACTGCTTTAAGTAAAATTTTTGTGAGTTTTAAACCTAGTTTTTCCTATTCTATTAAGAGGTTTTCTCCACTAGTTTGAGAGCAAATATTTCCAATTTAAAAGGAAGTTTATCAAGAGTGTTTTCAAAAGTGATCTTGAGTGTTTCACCACAATTTCAATCCTTGTTTTTCTCACAAACACTTGAGCTTTCCATTGATATATCTATCCTATAGGAGAGTTATTGTGAGAGTGATTTTAGGTGATCAAAGTGTTTAGATTACCAAGGTTTACATCTTTGCATTGAGGAGGCGGACTTGTGTGTTCGCGATTGTTTCGAGTTCTAATGAGAGCTCTTTGTAGAGGTGCGACCTCGGCAAGCTAGTGGGCTTGCAATGTGTTTGTTCTTGCGGGAACGAGTGAAGGGACTAGAGAGTCCAAGAGTTCTAGTGGGAACTCCTTGTAGGTGTTGCGACACCGAGTGATCCGGTGGGATCGGTTTTTATTAGAAATCCTTCATAGTGTTGAAGGCGGGGACATAGAGCAAGTGTGCTCGAACTTCGAAACAATTCTCCTGTGTTTGCGATTGCTCTCTCTCTATTCTTACTTTGTCTTTATATCTTTTATGTTCATATTGTCTTTATCTTTATGTGCTTGATATATTGTGGGCTTAATTGTTATATACTTGGGGATTGTTTGCTCACACTTGTATTCAACCAAAAGAGCCAAAGCGGCACCTCAACTCTTATTTAGAGGAATCTTGAGGAGTTAAACCAGAGCCCTTCACGGGGAATCCGGCTACACTCTTGTGTTATACTTGGTGTGTTGTGCATGATAGTTTTAGTTTGCAATAATAGTTTTAATTCCGCATTAATTGACTATTAGATTAGCTAGTCACCTATTCACTCCCCTCTAGGTGTTTTCAATTGGTATCAGAGCCACGTGCTCTTGATTTGGGTCTAACAATCTAGAGTTAAAGATCCTCATTTATAGCTAAACACAATATTTGTCCGCACACATGGATTTCATGTCACCTCCCACTTTTGACATTCTTAACATCCAAATTTGGAAGGTTAAGATGTCTTTGTACCTCAAAGTCCTAGGCATTCATGTTTATTTTGCCACTATTAAATTCTTATTGTTTAAATGGCAAAAATATTGAGGCTAATGCAAAGGCCATTCATGCTTTGAAGAGTACCCTAAATGATGAATACTTATCTAGGGTTTCTAACATTGATTCGGCTTTTGTAGTTTGGAACACCATCATCTCCCTTGGCGAACAAGAACAATATTATGTAGGGAGCGACTCGGATGTTGGAAGTGACGCTTCCAACGTATGCTACATGGTCCAAGGGGATAACCCCCTTAAGGTAAAAACCGAATCCGAGCTAGAAGAGGATGTTGATATGCCATATGATGAACTTGCATCTTTTTGTCAACAACTCATTGAAAAATATGAATTGCTTAAAAAGGACAATAAGAAAATGAAAAACAAATTTGATGCAATGTTAAATGAAAAAGATTCTTTACAAAATAAATTGGAATGTTTTTCAAAAGAAAATGAATTTTTGAAAAATGAGAATATTTTCTTAGCTTCAAAATTAAGATCTTTGTGAAGGAAATAATTCTTTAAAAAATAAAATTAGTCTGGTGGAAAAACAAAAAGAAGTTGCTTTGAATGAAAATAACTCTTTAAAAAGAAAAGTTATTTCAAAAGAAAAAGAAAATGTTTCTAAAAAGAATAAAAATAATGATTCTCATTCTCACCATGCTTTACATGCCATTATTGATCAAAACGAGATTAAATTTTTGAAAATAGAATATATTATTTGAGCTCAACTTTGAGCAAATGTGCATTTAACCATTCTAGATTGGAAACCTTATTTCAAAGGAAACAAGCTCTACATGTTCATGCACATCAGTCACAACATGCATATGCACACTTTGCACATTATGATCACTCTCATACACATATGCATGGTAGAGTGTACAAGTGTACACATTGCGGCCGCAAAGGCCACTTAGCAAGATTTTGTTATGATAAAATAAATTCTTTAATTTTGCTAAAAAGAATATTTGGGTTCCTTACAATGCTAACCCTCATGGACCCAAAAGAAAATGGGCACCAAAGTCCCCACCTTTTGTATTTGATATAGGTGCGGACCCTCACAAAACGTGAGAGATTTGGTGCCTTGGTGTGGATGCATGGACTTGATGGACATACATTTGATGCACCGCTATCAAGGATGTTGGCCCAAAAGGTTACACTCTCTATTTATACATGTTTTGATGATAACAAACCATATAAAAGCTATTTGGTACTAATAAAGATTTTAGAATGAATTTCAGGTTTGTACAAGTCTTGATGGCTTTAAGCATGTTGCAAGGTTGATGGCGCTAAAAGCATATTGTAAGGTTGATGGCGCAAGAGAACTCTTTCATAGGAGAGGAAGCTCTAGCTCGGCAACGCGGTTCAGAGACACCTTCCTATATAGTTTTTATTTTTGTTACTTTGTTAAATGATAGTATATAGTGTTGAAGCTCAATTTTCCCACACACACAAAATTGCACATGTTTTCAAAAGATTATTTTTGTCTCTTGTGTAAAATACCTTAATAGACCTATTTCAGTACTTGCAAACTCAGTTTATTGTATTTTATAAAGTCTTGACAAAAATCATTTTTGAAAATAAACTTATCTTCAAAAACATTTCCTAAAATTTTCTATTTTGACCCATTGCGGTCGACCGGATGGTCGACCGGCTCTTTTACAGGTCAGAACGGTCGACCGTGCGGTCGACCGGAGTTCTGACCATTGGGTGCGTGCATGTGTGCACGTTATCCGGTCGACCGGACCCATGTCGGGCGACCGGGCGGTCGATCGACTGACTGCACCTAACTCTCTGTTTGGGACAGTCGACCGGGCGGTCGACTGGGCCTGCCAACGGTCAAAAGTTTTTAAAAACCGGTCGACCGGCCGGTCGATCGTGAGTGTTTTCTCAGCCAAATGGCTAGTTTTTTAAACGTGTTTTAAAACGTGTTTTTAATCTCAAAATGTGATTTTAGGCTGGTTTTGGGTCTTATTCTTCCTGATTAGTCAAAATAAATATTTACCCTTTAATCCCTATCTATATCCTATAAATAGGGGTGGATGGGGTTGAGGAGGATAACAACAACATTTGCAAAGAAATTAAAAGTTTGAGTATTCTTGAAAGAAGTTTTTACTCTCAGTTTTTATGCTCTAATCTCTGATTTTTCTCTGAAGTTTTTGAATCAAAACTCTCTTCTACTTTGTTTTATTTTTCACTTACAAACCTTGAGTTTCAATCCTATACATTATTCTTTAGGGTTGTGTAAAGAAAAGTTTTTCAAAAGAGAGTTTGTGGTCTGTTGATCACCAAGTGACTATTGTATTTGTGGCTCCACTACCTCTGGACTAAAGGAGTGTGATTGAGGAGTTGGGTACTCCCTAATGGTTGTAATCCTTTGTGGAATTTCTAGTGGATCGGAAATCCTTCTAGGTGAAGGCGGGGACGTAGAGCTGGGTGCTCGAACCTTGAAACAAATCTCTGTGTTTGCGATTGGTTTACTTGTGTTATTTACTTGCTTTTTATTCATTTCTATATTGTCAATCTATACTCTCACAATAAGATTGCATTGCGCACCTCAAACTCTTATTTAGAGGAATCACGAGGAAGGAGTTCAGAGCCCTTCACGAGGTATTCGGTTTCTAATCTTACTTTGAGTGATTGTTGCATCATTTGATTTTTAAATTTGTGCATTGATTAGCATAATCACCTATTCACCCATCTCTAGGTGATTTCAAAGGAGGTTTGGTGGGACAACCATCATGTTTTGGAGATTTGGAGTATAGTCCTTATGTTTTGGTAATTATCTTTAAACTCCTTTTGTTTACATGCTTTAATATATACATAATTTTAGCATGTTTTGTTTTTATAATCATGTATTGTGCTTCATGTGGTAAATACTTGTTTAGATGTAGTTTTGTCAAAACTTGTGTATATACGTGTACAAGTAGTGAGCAACATTTGATTCATATACGTTTGCACTTCATTGTTCATTTGTACTCACTACATGCACATGTATAAGCTAGTTTTGATGATTTTCTCATTTATACATGTTTTGCCTATTTTCATGTTTTATTTCATGTATATGCTATATTTATCTAAAACTAATAAATATACATGTATATCCCTTGAGTCACTTGCCTTCATGCAAATACTATTATAAACTCTTTTTATGTTTGGGATATGAATGCATATAGTTAGCTTTGGATAAATCATACATATACCTTAAAGATTATTTTTAAATGAAAAATAAAATCTTTATGATTTTTCTGATTTTTGTTTGATAAAATGATATTCATGTTTGTTTTGAGCTTCATTGATTATCTCCATGAAAATGCTAATTACGTGATTCTTGTACACTCACACTTTATTTGTTTATTCATGACTTTGTTTCATGATTATATTTTGAGTCTTATAAATTTCGAGTGTCAATTCTTGTGTTTTTAGCATGCTTCATGGATTCATATGATTTGATTTCATGTTTTGAAGGATCTTTAACTAGTTTTTGAAAAATTAATTTAACTAGTTATTTATTCTTCATTTGGTAGTGTTTTCACAATAAAAATATTTTTAAACTCCTATTTTTGAAAACCCCTACCAATCCCTTCATGGGCGGACGGATGGGCGACCTTACCTCGTATGCCATGAAAAAAGGTGGTTAATTATGAGTTATACATTTGTTTCACATCATATTTCAATTGGTATCTCAATTGATATTTTCGTATATACTCATAGTTTGTTTTCTATATATGTATGCCTTAAATTTCGAATAATATCAATTTCTATTGATATTTTCATTTTCATACATATATATATACTTTGTTTGTGCTTGAGTTACAAGATAATTACATGTTTACAGCACAAAGTTTGTTTATGCTAAGCTTAAATTAAATCTTGATTTCAATTGGCTTCTCAATTGGTACTTTTTACAAGCTTATGCATTATTTTCAATTAGTATTTTTATTGATATCATAATTTACAATATACTTCAATTGGCATCTATTTATTTCAATTGGTATCCATATATTTCAATTTCCAATTGGGTTTAAATTTCACTTTGTATCAATATGTTTTACCTTTTTGGAAAAAAATTACCATATATTTCTATTGATATCAAAATATAAAATGTTTTCTTTCATTGGTATCAAAATGTACAAGTATTTCGATTTCAATTGGTATCGATATCAATTGGTATCAAAAATTTATCATGTATTTCAATTGGTAAAAATGTTTCAATTTCAATTTGGTATCACACATTTCCTATTTTAATTGGTATCAAAATCTTGTGATATCACAATTTGATTTGTTGAAAAATTCAAAATTTGTATTGTTTAGCTTCAATTGGAATTTTAAAATTTTTTGATATGTTTTAATTACAAAGGTATCTCAAAATGTGTTTTATTACCTTGAGTAAACTTCAAATTTTGTTTCAATTAATTATCAAAAAAATTTTATTTAAAAATGTTTTGATATGTATTACTTATATGCAAGGGAGCTTAACATCTCTTCTACATATAGATTCATATTGAGTGTATCTTATATTGAGGAGCTTGACAACTCTTCTTTATGCGATACACATGTGTAGGGGGAGCTTCACATCTCCTCTTATGCATTGCATATTATGCGTTATGTGAGTTAGGGCTTATCATCTCTTATTCATGTAATGCATGTATGTAGGAAAGTTAACTTAGCGTCTTCCTCTTCATGAATGTATATCACATATATCTCTTTATTGAATATATATTTGATTTCACCCCTTTGTTGATTTTTGTTTCAGACAAAAAGGGGGAGAACATTGTTTTGTGTTTACTTTAACCCCTTTGTTAATGATTGACAAAAAGTGGGAGAAAGATTTTGAGTTTATATATGCTTTTGAGAGTTTAAACAAAAGGGGGAGAAGGTTTTTGAAAAATATGTTTGATTTATGCATGTTTCTCTCTCCTAGTTGAGGCATACATTTGTTTAGTTTCATGTGCTTCATTGAATATATATTTGTTTATTGTTATACATGAGTTAAGGGGAAGCTTTTTTGAAGCTTTACTTTAATCCATGCATATATAACTCCATGAGTTTTGTCATCATCAAAAAGGGGGAGATTGTTGGCCCACAGGCCCATCACTCTAGTTTTGATGATGATTAACTCATATAGTTATAGTACTAATGATCTTGTGTTTATTTAGTCTCAGATTTATGATCAAGATCTTAGTAGGTGTGTAGCTTCAACAAAGAATTTCAAGTCAAGTTTTGGAGCTAGCACGGTTTGATTCAAGAGCCTATGCATCAAGACCACATCAAGTACTCAAGAGGAGTGTAGCTCTTTGGATCAAAGTTTGGACCAAGTCAAGAAGGAGAAGAAGACTTCAAGTGAAGACTTCAAGAGAAAACTTGAGTCTAGATTTGTTTTATTAAGATTTTATTTTTAGATAAAATATAAAGGATAGAATAGTTGGTGGATTACTCAAGTATGTCATATACACACACACTCAAGATTTTGATGAGTTTTCATAAAAGAATTTTCATTTTGAAAAATACAAAAGAGTTTTCATTTGAAAAAATACCGATTTGGTTTTTGGAATTCAAAGTATGCATGTTTTTAACTAAAACCATTTTTAGCGCTTATTGTCAAAAATATAGATATTTCATCATTTATGTGTAGTGGATCATATCCATACACACTATGCTTTAAAGTGTTTAAAATATCTTATTTTTGTATTTGGAGAAGTTTTGAAAAAATCTATTTAGAAAATACAGATTTTGTTTTATACCAAAATTTCTAAGTTATAAAAATAGTTCAAAATATTTGTAACATGTCTTGATTTTACTCAAACATGTTTGTATATCAAAGTATTATACTGAACTTATTTTTGTAGATTTTTAGAGAATTTATGGGATTTTATTTTAAATATAAAACTAAGTTTTTAAATCCTGAAAAACCTGTTTCTGGCTTCTGCCGGTCGACCGGGCCGGTCGACCGAGTCAGGAGTCGGTCGACCGAGTCGGTCAACCGACGTGCACAAGCGTGCACGCCTAGTTTGGCTGGAGGGCCGGTCGACCGTCCAGAGAGCTCTGCTCTCTGGAAAACCCCGGTCGACCAGGCGGTCGACCGGCAGATAGCTCTGCTCTCTGTTCTCAGGCTACGGTCGACCGAGATGGTCGACCGCTGGCTCAACGGTCAGAAATCTGACTGTTGGCCGGTCGACCGGGCGGTCGACCGACAGCCGTCCAGGCTGCTGATTTGGCCCCAACTGCTAGTTTTTGGTTAGCCTATAAAAGGGCTTTCTTGGACTGTTTTAAGTAAGATTTTTAGAGAGTTTTAAACCTAGTTTTTCCTATTCTATTAAGAGGTTTTCTCCACTAGTTTGAGAGCAAATATTTCCAATTCAAAAGGAAGTTTATCAAGAGTGTTTTTAAAAGTGATTCTTGAGTGTTTCACCACAATTTCAATCCTTATTTTTCTCACAAACACTTGAGCTTTTCATTGATATATCTATCCTATAGGAGAGTTGTTGTGAGAGTGATTTTAGGTGATCAAAGTGTTTAGATCACCAAAGTTTACATCTTTGCTTTGAGGAGGCGAACTTGTGTGTTCGCGATTGTTTCGAGTTCTAGTGGGAGCTCTTTATAGAGGTGCGGCCTCGGTAAGCTAGTGGGCTTACGGTGTGTTTGTTCTTGCGGGATCGAGTGAAGGGACTAGAGAGTTCAAGAGTTCTAGTGGGAACTCCTTGTAGGTGTTGCGGCACTGAGTGATCCAGTGAGATAGGTTTTTATTGGAAATCCTTCATAGTGTTGAAGGCGGGATGTAGAGCAAGTGTGCTCGAACCTCGAAATAATTTTCCCGCGTTTGCGATTGCTCTCTCTATCTCTTACTTGTCTTTATATCTTGCATGTTCATATTGTCTTTATCTTTATGTGCTTGATACATTGTAGGCTTAATTGTTATTTGTTTGGGGATTGTTTGCTCACACTTGTATTCAATCAAGCGAGCCAAACCGGCACCTCAACTCTTATTTAGAGGAATCTTGAGGAGTTAGTCCAGAGCCCTTCACGGGGAATCCGGCTACACTCTTGTGTTATACTTGGTGTGTTGTGCATAATAGTTTTAGTTTGTATTAATAGTTTTAATTTCGCATTAATTGACCATTAGATTAGCTAGTCACCTATTCACCTCCCTCCCTCTAGGTGTTTTCAACTTTATGAAAATTTATAGAAAAATTAATAAGAATTTATTAACATTTCAAAAGGACACAATTATTTTCAAAAAGTGAAAAGTCAATGAAGTTTTATGTAGTTTTGGATCAGTCATTGAAATAGTAGAAAGAAGAGCCCAAAGGCCTTGTTTTGACAAGCATTTATGCCTCATTGAGCAGGCCCAAAGCTAATCACAAGCCCATGCCTAAAATTATAATTCTTGTTAAGTTCAAAAATTAAAAAACATGTATTATTTAAGCTCAAGGGCCAGCTTTGGGTCCCAATCCAAATTTAGAAAGGACTTAGTGGCTGCTTTGAGGCGATTTTGGAATCTTGATGGATAAGGGTCACCAACAAACTTTGATAATTAATTAAAAAAAACCCCAAAATTATATGACAATCTCGGAAATAATTAAAAAATTTCACATTTTTTTAAGGAAAAGAAATCAGTGAGAGATCCCAACTTTGCTTAATTAAGCCACTTACAGCGAGCAACACAAGGAGCTAACTTTTCCTAACAAACCCACAGCCCAACAATTCTCCCACTTCCCTCTTATTTAATAAGCCTTATATTGTTTCTGGTCACCGCTCAAGTGTGTTCAGCGAATTTATCTTCAAGTCAGGGGCCGTTTGGATTCAACGAAGCAGGCGGAAGTGAAGAAGTGGGAAAGTACCATTTTTCACTTTGTTGTTTATTCAAATAATGAAAATAAAATGAGAATTATTTTTTTCTTTTCTCTTTTCCCATTTACTCAATCATTTTCTCACTTTTCAAAGTACTACGGTTAATTTTTTGCTGATGTAAATCTCATTTGTAATAAATTATAATTCAAAACAGTTAATTTTGTAGTCATGTAAATCTCATTTACATTTTAATTATAGTCTATTTTTTTTACAATTATTTTTTATTTATATTATTTTACGGTTAACTTTGTGGTCAACTTTTTACCTCCACTTCTACGTTACTAACCAAACACTGGAAAACACAATATATTTTTTCACTTTCCAATTACCAGCCAATACTGGAAAAGATGCACACAAATTCTCATTTTCAAAAAATAAAAAATAAACCACTTCCTCACTTCCGCCCACTTACTTGAATCCAAAAAGCCTCGTCGGGCGTGTTTGGTTATAGAGAAGTGGGGAAGTGAGAAAACTCATTTTTCACTTCTCTTGTTTATTTTGAATTGGAAATGAGAAATTAAAAAATCTTTTCTATTTTTCTTTTTTTCCTCTTTTATACATCCCTTTTACGCTATTATTTTCCCACTTTCAGAATGCCACAGTTAAATTTGTAATCTTGTAAACTTCACTTGTAAGAAGTTGTAACTCAAAACAGTTAATTTTGATGTTATGCATATCCCACTTGCAGTCCAATTACAGCTCTAAAAACGTCACTTTAGAATTTATTTTTATTTAATATTATTTATGGTAAACTTTGTGATTAATTTTTTCACTTTCACTTTCACATTACTAACCAAATACCAGAAAGTATAATATATTTTTTCACTTATGCTTTCACATTACAACAAAACAGCAAAAATGTAAATTGCACAAATCTCAATTTTCCACTATAATTTCACATTTCCCATTCTCATTTCCCACTTACATTTTTTCCTCCCATTTCTATCAAGTCAAACATGCCCTAAAATGGAAATGTGAAGATCTATTATTAATTTATTACACAATGATTAACATTAATAATTTTTCTTCTTTCAGCTTCTCTCTTTTAATTTTCTGTCAAAGTCGTTTGATTTGAATTAGAGTTTCAACTGTAGTTACCAAAAGCAATCAATTACAATTGATTGGTATATCATAACTACTTGTATAACCAACAATGATTACAATCAAAATAATCGATAAATCACACTTGCATTCTTATTACAAATGTGACCGTAAGTGACATCACATACATCATATCTTAACGCTAATTAACAATTTCAAAAAGTGTAAAATTTAAGCTTGTAGAAGGAGTTCAAACTAAAAAATAAAGAAAATTCAACTACGCTCACAATTGCAACAACTATAGCGGTCAGGTACTGACAAACGATAAAGAAATTATTGCAATTGAGGCTACATTTTGCGGGTGAAATCCCAGTTGTGACAAAACGAATAGGAAAATATATATCTTAAAGGAGAAACATAGGAATAAAGAGTGAAAAAAATTATAGTAAAAGAAGAGAAAATTGCTTTTAGGTCTCCAGGAGTAGTTGTGCAAAAAACTCCTTAGAGTAAAGAAGCGTGTTAAAAAGTCTCTTAATATCAGTATTTGTGCTTCTGGATACTTGTGTGTACTGGTTGTATGCACATGGGTCATTGTGAGGAGCGCAGCTATTCACACTGACAAAATTGCTTAACACACCCACTTTTTTAGATTAAAGGTTGTTGGACAGTTATAATCTTAAATCAAAAGATTAAAATCGACATCAATTAACTCTAATATTACAACTAATAAAAATTCTATTACTAAACACACACTGATAATTGTTGAATACGCAAACTCAAATCCTATTCCTAATCAACCCTGCTTTTTCTTATTCTTTAAATATATCCTTCTTCTTTACCAATACAAACCCTAAAAAAATTCTCAACATCCATGCCATCAAAAAATTGTCACATTGTTAGCTATGGACAAACAAATAATGTCATAGGAGCACGGCAAATACTCATAAAGTAAGTTTTTCTCATATAGTTTATTAACTTAAATTATTATTTTTAATTCATCGCTACTAGTTCGATCAACGAAGCCTCAACAAAATCTATGCGCTAAATATTTGGTTTAAAATTTGTAGCAAAAAATCGTGTATTTCCTCTTATGTAATTCAGTAGTGATTTATTGCCCAAAGCCTATCCCGTGTTATCTGAATAAAGTTTGGACCTCTATAATTTAAACAAATTTGCTCGTTTTATTCTTCTCAACAAAAATTTGTGCATTCTATTTCCTATTATGTCTCAGAAATTTACACTGATGATTAGAAAGACAACTAAATAATATTAAGTTAATGTATTCAAATAAAGAATAAGATTATAAATTAGGATATTGTCATTTTCTTTTGATGTTCTTAAAAATAGTGAGCTTAATGGAAATACTTTTTACTAATTTGTACAATTCAGACATAAGATAATAGAAACACATAAAAATCAATTTGATGCGCTCGCCTTTCAGTACCATCCTTAATTTGATGCGTTCTATTCTGTTGTAATAAAATCTTGTTTTCCTACAAAATTCGTTTCTTTTAGCGTATTTATCTTAGATTCCAAGCATTCTCTTATTTGAGATAGAAAGTTTGTTGGGCTACTTAGTTGTCTTCTGTTTGTTATTTTATAGTTGATTGGGCTTTTGATTTAGGCGTTCCCTTTTTCATATTTCTTTCTACAAAAATAGTCTTTATTTGTCTAATCACGTTAGTTTAAATGCATTAACAATGTACTGAGAACATATGAGGATTAGATGTAAACCTCAAATCAGCTGAATACATCAAACTTACTAGAAGGCTATTTAATAAATCTTTAACTTAATACTCAGTAAGAGAGAGAGAGAGAGAGAGAGAGAGAGAGAGAGAGAGGAGATGATTGTTTCGTTGAAGGGGGAAGGGTAGGATATAATGGTATTTTTGATCAATTGATTTAAGATGAAAAGGATAATTTAGAAAAGTGAGAAGTGTGTATTTAGAAATTCTGTCGGTGTATTAAGTATACATGTGTGTTAAGCAATTTTGTGAGTGTGAATAGCCGCACTCTATTGCGAACGATTTACCCCTCTGTCAAATCTGTTCTTTATGTACAATTTTAATAAAGAATGAAAAAAAGGAGACAGGAGGGACGGAGGAAAGAAGAGGAAGAAGAAGAAGAGGAGCAATCTCTATAAAGATCTGGCGAGTCCAGTAAGGTTCCCGAGTCTTTCCGATCGCAGCGAGCTCTATGAGGCGCCGATCCGCTTCCGATCTGTGAAGATCGCATCAGCCACGACGTTCTCCAAGAAGATCACATCAACTAGCTGTCTCTTATAATCACCGAAGGTAATCTGATCCCTTGGTCAATGTCCATTGTGTCGTTAACATTTATCACATTTGGGGAAACAAATTGCAAGCTACATGTATATCAATGGAAATAATAAAAAAATGAGAGCACGCTACGGATCTCGTGGCTCAAATTGAATCATATCTCCAGGGTCCACGAACCCGCGGGCGGCCGCAAGCTGGGGAGTTTTGCGGCAAAGTTCAACATGTTTTTCCATTTGCATGTTTCGCAAAATGTTTTTGCATCATTGGGCTAGAATCTTTTTAAAATCTCTTTCTAATAAACTAACTTCTACTGTTGCGATCTATTCTCCAAAAAATAACAAAATTTCTTTTATATCGTAAAAAGAAATCTTTTATTGTCTGAAGAAAACAAAAATATTTGTGTGTGGCATTTTTAATGGTAATAAGAAATTAACCCCTTTCTTGATGGAGATGGAGATATATTAACACTTGCCGGGACCGTGATCATGACTGCATGATTTGCACTATATGAATTTCTCGTCACCGTCTGAATCATGCCGCTTGATTGTTGGGATAGCCATGCAAAGATATCCGTCACTATTCATCACAACCCGCATTAATGTAGAGGCGTTGTAACATTTTGAACGTGGGGATGATCTGGCTGTACGATTGGATCCCATGAATCGCGGGATCGTGCCACCCAGCTGTAACCATTGCATGCTTCGAAGAGTCTTCGTGTCAGAGTCTGAAGTGGTTCCGGATATGCTCTTTGCACCGATGATTGTAATCTCCGGAAAACTGCACAGCTCCAATTGAGTTAAAATTCCAGATAAGTAGCGCTGGGGTGATGTGAGCTCGAGACAAGACCGAGGCTTTCTCTTTGGGTCGATGCTAGGCTTCCAGACATGCTGGGCCTGCTGGCGAAAAGGTGATTTCACCGCTTGGAGCGTTACTGAGCGACAAGATACGTGACGTGATCTTAACATGCGATAGAAATCGACCACTATAGGTGTCTTTCCACATGATCAAAAATCCACAACAAAAAATACAAATGAGCAGAGGAGATAGCTTACATACCACGTTATTCCATGACTCAACAATGTAAGTTTTTAAGAAAAATGGATCTTTGACAATTAAAACAATCAGGCGACATGTATAACCTCACAAGTTTCTCTTCTTTTGGGAAATATACGTCTTATTTTGATGCAAGCAGGATTTGTACTCAGATTTTTTACCCGCTGCAAAAATATTTTATCACTATACAAGATTAGAATTAAAAAACCAGTATATTGTTAACCCAAAAACCCAGCTATTTAAGCTATTGGATATGATTATTTTTCCGACAATAGAAGCGAGACAAACAATAGATATTCTGTTTAAATTGCATTGATGAAGCAAACACATCTTATAAGTATCAACTGATACAATTAAATTTAATACAGTGGCATTAGCTTTCGAGCTTGCAAATTTTCTGCTACCTCTATATTTGAGACTCAAGGGCAAAACTATTGTTCATAAAAAATAAGCTATTCGTGTCCCCATACTTTTAGGCCTTTTTAATAACTTGAGTTAGGAAGAGTTAGTATGTAACTCTTGCTTAACTCTTCCCAGACACAAAAAAATAGATAAAAGTTACTATTCATTCATTGAGTACAAATCTAGAACTTTGAAATTTTTTTTTTATACCTATTCCTTTTATGGAATTTTTTTTTTATCAACTCTTCTAACTCTTGATCGGAAGTAATGTAACTTCATAGCCGCGGGGGGGGGGGGGGGGGGGGGGGGGGATGTGCTAACCAAATGCGAAATTTAAAATTTTTATACTAACTAAAGCTAATACACAAAAGATTACCAAAGAGGGAAGCCGAATTTTTACTGATGGGCTCTAAAAGTTCTACTCAAGATTCTTCTTGATTAAAAGTAGATGTACTTAATTACTCTCTTGAATCATATATGTGTAAGCACAATGTAACACCCCGTTCCCGAAATACGTACTTAGATACGTATTCAGATTTTTCGATCATTTTTGTTTTATGATTATTTATGCAATTATTTTTTATTGGATTCGGATTCGTGGACTCGGAGTCAGCTCTAGTCTGAATCAGGGACCCGATACTAGTGTATTGCTCGATTTGACCTTTTCAATTGTCAGATTTGATCGATTTCAGTTTCAAAATCAATATCGACCAGTATTGCTGGTCGATTCCAGAATTTTTAATTTACAAATGGAGTTGAATTTCTAAAATCTGCTTTCACATTATTTCTTAAAATCATATTTTCTACTTTAGTGCATTTTTGGAGATTTATCTGAATTTATCAAAACTCGACCAAATTTGTGTCGGCCGGTATCACCGGTTGATTCTAGGATTTTAATTTAAAAATGAGATTTAATTTCTAAAAATGGGTTTCATACTGTTCCTAAGAGCGTTGTTTTCTATCTCCGGGTATTTTTGAGGATTTTTCTGAATTTCTCAAATTTTGTCGCATTATATTAATTTAATATTTTAATTTGAGTTTTCCTGCTATTGGGCTTGACACGTAGCGATTTATTGACCACCCACAAAATATCTAATCTATTAATATCTTTTCTCTCTCCCCACTTCTCATTCTCTCTTTCTTTTTCCCTCTCCTAATTTTCCTCTCTCTTTCTCTGTCCCTTTCTCCCTCTTCCTCCCCATCTCAGCCGCCCGTCGCCCAGAGTGTCACTGCCCACCGCCGCGCTGCCCGCCGCCATGCCACCGACGCTGGCGACCCACGTCCTCCAATCCCCTCTCCCCTCTCTTCCCTTTCTCTCCCTCCCTCCTCCTCTCTCTCTCTCTCTCTTTCTCATCTCCCTCTTGCTTTTCAGATCTGAACCCCACGCCCAGATCCGTGCCATACTTGATGCTGGCGACGACCCCGCGCCTCTCACGACCTCTGGCAGCCCCTTCTCCCCATTCTTCTTCTTATCTTCTTCTTCTTCTTCCTCTTCTTCTTTTTCTTCTCTTTTTCCCTCTTTCTTTCTCCCTTTCTTTCCCTATGGTCGTGGCCGCGGCAGAAGCGCCGTCGCTGACCATCTGGTCTGCCACCGCGCCACCCAGTACCTTCCCCTCTTGATTTCTCTCTCTCCCCTAGATCTCTCTCTCCCTAGATCTCTCTTTCTCTCCCTCCTTTTTTCTTCTCCTTACTCTTCTCTCTTTCTCTCTCTCCTCCCTCACTTTCTCTCTCTGTTGTGACCGCCAACGACAACTGGTCGGCCACCTCTTCCCTTCCCTTCTCTTTCCCAGTTTCTCTCTATCTTCTTTCTCTCTCTTAATCTCTTTCTATTTTCTCTTTATAAATAAAACCCTCTCTCTCAGATGGTGGGTATCACCCGGGCCCGTGCACGCGTGGTTAGAATTTCAGGAAATTGCGGCGTATTTTAAAGATTTATAGGCGAGTGTCCTCGCTTCATTTTGTGCTTTGCCGCTTCGTCGGGTCGAATTATATTTTATTCTGTATTTGGGATTGCATTTGTTTTTATATGCATTGTGCACCGGTATTTGTAAGTGGCCGAGTGCCCATGACTGTATATGCAATATATGTGTGATGAATACCTGTAGTAGCGTAGTTTAATTCACGTACTTATACACTGCCTGTGATCTGCTCTATTATCATGCGCGACTGGCCCTTCATAGTTATTTAACCTCCAGGCTCTTTACTCGGCCTCCGGGCCCTTCAGCCTCCGGGCTTAACTGCTCGGCGGTTCTATACTATAACCTTCGGGTTTAACCTCTCTGAGAGTTTTAAAGTCCTCTGGACTTTCTATATGTTACGCCTAGTAGGCGGACCTAGCGTCAACATTGTACCGCTAATTCCGTTCGAGCGTAGTTACCTCGTGAGCACGGTTGTGTTGTGAGCGATAGTATGGTGTTCATACGCATGCTGCAACACGTGCGTTTAGTTGTGCTGTGAGCGGAAATCACGCCGAGCATGATAGCATCTAGTGTTATACATTAGCTTTACTCCAGCCTGTTAACTTCGCTTGGATGATCGCTTGCTTGCTTACTCGCTTGCTGCTTCTCTTGCCTGCTAGTCATATATGCATGGTGTTGTTTGGTACTAGCATCTCCTACAGGTACATACTCAGCCTCCGGGCTTAACCGCTCCCCGGTTCTACACTATAGCCTCCGGGCTTAACCTCTCTGAGATTTATTAAGTCCTTTGGACTTTCCAGCTACGCTTGGAAAGGCAGCTTAGCGCTCAGTGTTTTACCACTAAATACGTCTAGACAGAACTCTGCCAGATTTTAGACTCGCATCTTAAGCCGAGTCATCCTGAGTTCCATCATGTGCTTTGGTGATTAAACTCTGTTCACTGATCTTGTTCCCAACACTGCTTTGCTTCACTTGGATGTTCTCTTGATTACTCGCTTGCCTATTTGATAGTTCTATTAACTCTTTTATTAATGGTTATGAAGAGTTTGAAATCTTTACTTATACTATTTTCTTAGAACTGTTTGTTTTCTTATACTCATACCGATACCCTGTATTGATACCGTTTTTCTGTATTCGTATCGATTTCTTATATCAGTACTGTTTTCCTATATTGAGATATATGATAGTGATATCCACTGTACTTATTACTTGACATGCTATTACATGTTATTACTTGACTCCTGTATGCTATCACCTGCATGTTATCACCTGACACCCGCCATGCTTGATACTTGACTTATAATTATCACAATATGAGAAAGATGACTTGACATCTTGATATATCCTGATATACACCAGTACAATCTGTACTCCTGATATTCCTGACATGCACCTACTCATTTTCGGCACAGATAATTACATAATAAACTATAAAATAGACAACTTATACTAGGTAAGGGAAACTGATGGACTTCAAGTGGTGAATATGTTTACAGTGGTATTAGTTATGTTGTGCAACTAAAACTTTCGGATCTACCTGAGGGACTCTAGGTATTCAAGGGGAGCGCTGGCTTCCTACCTCCTGTTACATTCATGAATGGGCATACAATAAGACCCCCTTCCTATACGCCTTGTGGCCGGTTCCGTAACACCAGCAACGGAACACCCTGGATCGTGCTCCCGGGTATGTACGGGACACACTGTAAACATAACCTATTGTTTCATCATCAGTTTTCAATAACAACTTTAGATTACTCATATATGGATGTATGTGTATTGGGACGCTAGGGCACATACATAGATATATATGGTAAGGATGAGTAATAATAATAAGATGCTAATCAATAATTCATCGTGCGGTTTGACAATTCGGGTTGTACATACTCAGATTATAGTGAAGTGAGGCATAAGATATATATATAGATGAGGGTTTATTTGGATTATTCTTTCGACGTACTCATCTAATGAAATCATAATCTAGGTTGTGTCTCCGGTTTTGCTGTATTTACTTTCATCGAATTTTATTCGGATTTCAGGTTTTACTATTAATAATATTATTATTATTCTATATATATTTATATCCTGGTTTTCCACCTGCATACTACTCTTTTGATTTCCTGCTGTTACCATATTGTACACAGTCTGTCTCTTGATTGACATTATACTTGTATTACTGTACTTAAGCTCCTGACTTGCATATTCTTGGTTTATACGGATACTTTAGCGACCGTATAATCACTGCTTCCTGATAATTCATACTGTTCCCTTTAACTGTTATTGTGGACAGCTCGGGTTGTGCATACTCTGTCGATGGAGACGTGAGGTATATGATATATAAATGAGGGTTTTCTTGTTTGGATTATCCTCTCGAGGTATCAATCACATGAATCTATCTACTGAGCTTGTACAACTAGTTTTGTCGCTTCTGTACATCTCATCACTTGATGCCTCATCATATTAGGATGTATTTGCTCACGACACTGTTTTCAACGCATGCTTTTGATTCGAATTTATGATACACATTTGCTTGTCTCTGCACGCCAGTCGGCATTCATCACATCACTCGTTGGGGAGTTTCTGACTCCCCTGGATCTGCATGTCCAGATTCTGGAGCTTGAAGCTTATAAATTCTCCCGGTTGCTGGTTAGAGATGCGCACTAGAAGCGTGAATCATATGCAAACAATTTAGAGTCTTTTCATTCCAGTCCCCTACCAAGCTCTCGAGTCTTCTTTTTTGTAACTTGTGAGCATCTTTTTATACTGTTCATTCTTATATATCTCTTTGTATTCTCGCATTTGCGCCGATCAGTGATGTAATATTCTTATAATATTGTGTCACATCCTGTGATAACTTTGTAATGTTCTCATATGTTAGAATGTATAATGTACCACGTACTTTTGTACTCTGATTCTTGCCTGTATTGATGCTTCGTGTATATATGTGAGTGTATTTCTGACCTACGTATATACGTCACAGTAATGTTTCCGTACATGTGGGATCAGGACGTTACAGGATTGTATCAGAGCCTAGGCTCTCACATCCACAGTATAACTAGTTGGCAAATTAATGATAATAAAATTTGCCACTGGAATGCATGAGTCCTTCTTATACAACCCAACTACAAGTGCAGAGTTATCTATCTCTTCTTGATCTTTCTTCCCTTGATTTCTATATCTCTTTTATTTTTTTCACTATTCTGGTTTTCGTCGTCTTTATACCAACTTAAGATATGGGTAGACTAGTGAGGTAGCGGTAGGATAGTTGTGGTTTACCCTTACCCTATTCTGGCATTCTTGATTCTAATGATCATATTGCCTTATATCAGATGGTTCTTCGGTTTTGCCTATACAACCCAACTACAAGTGCAGAGTTATCTATCTCTTCTTGATCTTTCTTCCCTTGATTTCTATATCCCTTTTATTTTTTCACTATTCTGGTTTTTGTCGTCTTTATACCAACTTAAGATATGGGTAGACTAGTGAGGTAGCGGCAGGATAGTTGTGGTTTACCCTTACCCTATTCTGACATTCTTGATTCTAATGCATCATATTGCCTTATATTAGATGGTTCTTTGGTTTTGCCTTCTATTCTTATATGTATGGATGTACCACGAGGATTATATAGATAGTGGGGTAGTCATCATTTATAGAATCGGATAGACTGTATCTCTACACGAGGGGTGTTAGTATGAAACAGTCTTCCAGATTCAGAACTTCTGTTAGGCTGAGCTATGATAATTTTTATATTATTCCAGTAACGATCATGATTTCTTCTATCGACTTCACTGAGCCCGGACACAAACCAACAGTCTTTATAGATTTGATGAACCATGGACCCTGTGAGCCTTGCCAAGCAAGAATAATGTTCTAATCACGCGAGCTCAATCAGGTGTGCGCTTTGCGGCACCCTGGCACTCAGCATTTAGCACTATGTTATGCGCTAACTTCGCCGCGTGAACTCCGCCAAGTGCGAGCCTCACAGAGTTTTAGCTCCATCGCACCTTAGTGATTAGCGCCTGATGCTGTGTTACACAATGGCCCCACCTGGTTCTGACTTCGCTCGTGGCTAGTTTCGTCAGAGTTTAGTATCCTAGCCTCGTTCCCTATATTTCTCCCACCTGACATGTTGCATAGACTCAGTGAACTGGGTCTTCTCGCTGCATCTGAGTCAACTGGTCATAATCCTTATTAACGATCTATTCGGCCAACCTTGCGGGGATTGAGTATTCTCTAGATATTTAATCTACAGTTGGGTTATCATTTAGAGGGCAGTTATTATGAGTTTTTAGTTATGCTTTTTCAGAGTAATCAACATCTAGCATTCAGAACTTGTTATTATCAATTTGTTCTTCAATCATTTATCTACGACCAAATTATCGGGTTTTCTTTATTTGCGATATTTTGGTTTGCATCTAGAATGACAGAGTTTATGCGAAACATCTAGTAATCTTATTATAGACTCTTCGTCAGGAAGAACATCACATCCGGCAGAGTAAGCATGAGTTCTGAAAAAAGTAGTATTGTATTCTTGGGTTTCGTCATTTCAGAAAGAAGTAATCTCCATTGATTCTAGCAGAAATTCAGACAGAGAAAGTTTGGCCAGTTTCAAAGTTAGTTTATTCATATTATTCAGAGCGAGCCAGTCTGCAGAAATTCAGGCAGTATTCTTCATAGCTGATATCAGATCAGTAGTGGTATAGCACCGTCCGAAGATTTATGTGGCAGAAAGTGCAGAAGACGTCTAGGTTTCGAGTTTATTATTTAGTCATTTGGAAGCATAACACATAGTTATTCATATCCTTGTCCTATCTTTCTGTATTCATTTTCCCTTTTTAAAATTTCGAGGACGAAATTTTTATAACGTGGATGGAATGTAACACCCCGTTCCTGAAATACGTACTTAGATACATATTCAAATTTTTTGAGAATATTTTTCAATTCACTTCCTGTATTCATTTTTGTTTTATGATTATTTATGCAATTGTTTTGAATTGGATTCAGATTCGTGGACTCGGAGTCAGCCCTAGTCTGAACCCGGGACCCGATCCTAGTGTATTGCTTGATTTAGTCTTTTCAGTAATCAGATTTGATCAGTTTCAGTTTCAAACATGATTTTCCAATATTTTAGATTTTTCATGCTTTTCTGAAAATTTTCAGAATTAAATTGCAAAATCTTCAAAATTGGTATCGATCGGTATCGCTGGTTGATTTCAAGATTTTTAATTTACAAATAGAGTTAAATTTCTGAAATCTGCTTTCACATTATTTTTTAAAATCATATTATTTACTTTAGTGCATTTTTGGAGAATTTTCTGAATTTATCAAAACTCGACCAGATTTGGTGTCAGCCGGTATCATCAGTTGACTCCAAAATTTTTAATTTGAAAATGATATTTAATTTCTAAAAACTAATTTCATATTGTTCCTCAGAGCGATATTTTCTACCTCCGGGTATTTTTAAGGATTTTTCTGAATTTCTCAAATTTTGTCGTATTATATTAATTTAATATTTTAATTTGAGTTTTCCTGCTCTTGGGCCTGACACGTGGCGATTTACTGACCACCCACAAAATATCTAACCTATCATTATCTTTTCTCTCTTTCTCTTCTTATTCTCTCTTTCTTTCTCTCTCCTAATTTTTCCTATCTCTTTCTCTCTCCCTTTTCCCCTCTTCCTCCCCATCTCAGCCGACCACCACCCAGAGTGCCGCCGTGCACGCTGCGTTGCCCGCCGGCGACCCCCGACCTCCGATCCCCTCTCCCTTCTTCTCTTTCATCTCTTTATCTCCCTCACTCTCCTCCTTTCTCTCTCTCATCTCCCTCTCCCTTCTCAGATCTGAACCCTACGCCCAGATCTGTGCCACCCCCGACGCTGGCGATGACCCCGCGCGTCTCCCAACCTCCGGCAGCCCCTTCTCCCCCTTCTTCTTCTTCTTCTTCTTCTTCTTCTTCTTCTTCTTCTTTTTTTACTTTCACTTTCTTCTTTTTTCTTCTCTTTTTCCCTCCTTCCTCCCCTTTTCCTTGTGGTCGTGCTCGCGCGGCAGACCACCTGGCCTGCATCGCGCTGGCCAGCACCTCTCCTCTTGATTTCCCTCTCTCCCCCGTAGATCTCTCTCCCTAGATCTCTCTCTTCTCTTCTCTTCTCTCACTCACTTTTCTCTCTTTCTCTCTCTCCTTCCTCACCCTCTCTCTGTTGTGACCGCCAGCCGTCACTACCGCTGGCGACCAGTGCCCGGCCACATCTCCCCTTCCCTTTTCTTTCCTAATTTCTCTCTCTTCTTTCTCTCTGTTAATCTCTCTCTATTTTCTCTCTCTACAAATAAAACCCTCTCTCTTGTGATGGTGGGTATTACCTGGGCCCATGCATGCGTATTTGAATTTTGAGAAATTGCGGCGTATTTTAAAGATTTATAGGCGAGTTTCCTTGCCTCATTTTGTGTTTCCCCACTTCATCAGGTTGAATTGTATTTCATTATGTATTTGGGATTGTATCTGTATTTATATGAACTGTGTACTGGTATTTGTATGTAGTTGAATGCCTAGGACTATATATGTAGTATATGTGTGATATATGCTTGTACTAGCATAGTTTAATTCACGTACTTATACTCTACCTGTGATCTACTCTATTATTATGCGTGGCCGACCCTTCGTGGTCGTTTAACCTCCAGGCTCTCTACTCGGCCTTAGGGCCCTTCAGCCTCCGGGCATAACCGCTCGGCGGTTCTATACTATAACCTTCAGGTTTAACCTCTCTAAGATTTTTAAAGTCCTCAGTACTTTTTACATGTTAGCCTGGTAGGCAGACCTAGCGTCAACACTTTACCGCTAACTCTGTTCGAGCGTAGTTACCCCGTGAGCACGGCTGTGCCGTGAGCGGTATATGATGTTCATACGCATGCTGCGACATGTGTGTTTAGCTGTGTTGCGAGCTGTAGCCACACCAAGCGTGATAGCATCTAGTGTTGCACATTTGCTTCGCTTTAGCCTGCTTAGCTTTACTTGGATGATCACTTGCTTACTCGCTCGCTTGTCGGTTCTCTTACCTGCTAGTCATATAAGCATGTGTATTGTTTGATACTAACATCTCCTACAGGTACATACTTTGGGCTTAACCGCTCCGCGGTTCTACACTACAGTCTCCTAGCTTAACCTCTCCAAGGTTTATAAAATATTAAAATCCTCTGGACTTT
Source organism: Agave tequilana (assembly GCA_038442645.1). Lineage (NCBI taxonomy): Eukaryota > Viridiplantae > Streptophyta > Magnoliopsida > Asparagales > Asparagaceae > Agave > Agave tequilana. The sequence continues at coordinate 187,593 of JAVJIF010033121.1, forward strand.
CTAACTACGCCTGTAAAGGCAGCTTAGCGCTCAGCATTTTACCACTAAACACGCCTGGGCGGAACTTTGTCGGATTTTAGACTTACATCTTAAGCCGAGTTATTCCTGAGTTCCACCAAGCGCTTTGGGGTGATCTTGAAAAGTCACCTAGAGGGGGGGTGAATAGGTGACAATGCTAATCTATGAACTAAATGCAGAATTTAAAAACTAAATGCAATGAGCACTCAAGTGTGATCAACTAGTGATGCACACACAACCAAGCCAAGCAAATATGATGAACAATATGAATAGTAATGCAAGGCACAAAGTAAATAGAGATAGAGATAGTGAGAGCCAATCGATCAAACGCAAACACCAAGATATGTTCTCGAGGTTCGAGCACCCAGCTCTACATCCCCGCCATCCCCAGATGGATTCTAGCTTCACTATCACACAGACAGTTACAATCACCGGAGTACACAACTCCCAAAAACCACACAAAGGTAAGGTTTACAACTGAGTGGTTTCCAACAACTACCACAAAACAATCTCTTGCTACTTGGTAGTTTAAAGCAACAACCACAAACAATCTCCTTTTCTCCCACAAAAATCCTATAGACAAGATAGTAGATTTTAGCTCAAGTGTGGAGAAAACCAAGGGATTTGAAACCAGCAACTCAAAGAAAATCTTTGGGAAATAAAAGAAATCAAGATATAGAGATTCAATTCAAAAGCTTTTCCCAAAATCCCCTTTCTTTGGTTTTTCAAACCCTAATCAAAAAACACAAAAAGATTGTTCACTTTGAATTCAAAAACCTATTTTGATTGCAGCAAAAACACCAGAGAGATAGAAAATTTTAGCCCAAAAATTCTTAGAGAAAACCTCTCTCAAATGGGGTATTTATAGGCAATAACAGAAAATAGCCGTTTAACAGAACATTTGCCAGTTTTACCCTGCCGGTCGACCGGCCCGGTCGACCGCCCAACGTTCGAATTTTCGAACGTTACAGCTGCCGGTCGACCGGTCCGGTCGACCGAAAATTCCTGAGAGCAAACAGCTCTCCGTCGGTCGACCGCTTCGGTCGACCGGCCCATTGGGCTGCAGACGTGCACAGGTCTGTGCACGTCGGTCGACCGAACCGGTCGACCGGCCCTTGGTGCGGTCGACCGACCAGGCCTGTCAGCCTATAAATGGGTCAGAAAAACAGAGGTAAAAATATTTCAATAAATCCCACAAAATCTCTAAAATTCCACAAAAATAGTTTTATCATTTTATATTGAAATACCAACTTGTGTTAAAAATCCTAACACAAATTTCAAACATATTTGACTATTTTTGTGTCATAGAAATTTTGCCAAAAACTAAAAACCGTATTTTCTAAAACCTTGTATTTTGAATAGAAAATACACATTGTCTAAAACTCATCCATGATACAAAAATATGATATTTAAACACTGTAACGCCCCGATTCCACGGATACGGGGACGTCACTGCAACGTATATACGTGAGTCCGAAGTACCTTCCCGTATATACGCTAAGCATCAGTACAGATAAGAATCAGAGTACGGAAGCAAATGGTGCATTATACATTCCAACACATATAGTACAATCACACAGTTATCATCAGAAGTGATCACAATATTACATGAATATCATATCACTAGTATGCGCAAATGCGAGAATACAAAAGATATACATATATGAACAGTATAAAAGGGTGTCCACATACATGTATACAAGGAAAAGTACAAGTATGAATAGAAAAGGACACTCACGAGTTTAAAAAGGAAAACTCGAGAGACTCACAGGGGGCCTGGAAGGATGTGGCTCAGGACGGTCGGCTGGAGATCCACGCTACTGCTGCTGCGTTACTCTGAACACACGCTCCTAGCTCCAGGACCTGGACGTGAGAATCCAGGGGAGTCAAATGATACTCCCCAGGCGAGTGTAGAAGCAAAACCAAGTGGTGAAGCAGGGTGAGCACAATAATGCATATATCAAGTGGGAATACTCAGGAGGCAGATAGGATAGAGCAGGTAAGAATAGATATGGCATGATAATCATAAAACAGGAAATCAGAATAAAACCAAGGACGAGCTACAAGGTAGTCATATCATAATACTCATAAACATGAAATCCGATATAAAGTCCGGGAAAAGCAAATACGGTAAGGCACAGCATAAATTCATAGCTATTTAAGATGTAGGCTTTGGTATGCGTCCCATTCCACATACCTCTACTTACAACTTAAAGAGCCGGTTATTATGACACTTTATTATTACTCGTCTTGCCCATATATCTCGGTATGTGTCTCGGTGTACGGCCAACTCACATACATCCATATATAAGCAAGTCGAGGTTGTTATTGGAAACAGCGGGGGTATCAACGAACTATGTTTACAGTGGGTCCCGTGCATGCCCGGGACCACGGTCCAGGATTGTTCCGTTGCATGGAAACGGAAGCCAGCCGCTAGGCTAAACAGGAGGACTTATGTATGCCCTTATCAATCAGGAATAAGGGAGCCAGCTCTCCCCTCGGTCCTCTGGAGTACCACAGGTCAGACCGGATATATAGTGCACAACCTAATGCCACTGTAAACACGAACACATATCGATATCCGCATGTTTCCCCCGACCCAATACAAGTTGGTCCTTTTTAGGATTCATTAGTTTAATTATCACTTTACGGGAAAAACAGAAAATAGACATGATCAGGAATAAGGAGTACATAAGTACTATATAGTCAGGTCACTGCATGTAAAGCAGGAAACAGGTCACTGATCATGATACAAGATAATAAGGTCAAGTTCCCGTAAAGGTAATAATCACAAGTCAGTTATCATGCTGGGTGTAAGGTGATAGCATGATAGGATGGTGATAATGAATAAGCAACCAAACATATAAGAGATTGATAATAATCAGGTGGTAAGTTATGTCAAGAGATTGATAATAGTCTGGGTAAGTCAGGTCATACCAAGAGGGTCTAGCCAAATAGTAGTATGTCAGGTGGTCAGGTGATAACACTCTAGATGACAGGTGATATACATGTGTTAAAAGGAAACATGCAACTAACAAGTCTGAAGTAGTAGTAGGGCAAGTGTAAACATAACAGTAATCCAAAGTCCAACGACCACGAAGGGTCGGCCACGCATGGTATAAGCAATAAAAGACATAGCACATGAAATAAAATACATGAAAGCTAAAGCTAGAACATGCGCATAATCAATGAAATAAGAAGTAAGAGGGTAGCGAGTGAGAACACTCGCCTGCATCACCGAAAAGCCGAAAGGTCCGAAATCCACGAAATCCGGGGCACGCCATAAAATATGATATATAAATATGTAGAGTGAAGAGGAGAGAGAAAGAGAGAAGGGAAGTGAAGATGGTGTTTGTCAAGTGACAAGTCAAGTAATACCAATAGATGAGGTAAGTCTAGAGGGTAAGGTCCATGTTCAAGAAAGGAATCAACTATAACAGATAGGCAAAGTTAGTCGACTAGAATGGATGAGTAGTCGACTAATAGTGGACTCAAGTCGACTAACAGTCTGGTTAGTCGACTAAAACTGGGTTCCAGAGAGTTGGATTTCTGATTCAGGAAGAGTTAGTCGACTAGGATAGAAGGAGTAGTCGACTAACAGTGATCTCAAGTCGACTAACAGATACGTTAAGTCGACTAATGCTGAGTAACAGAAAGTTGAGTTTTGATTCAGGGAAAAGTTAGTCGACTGGATGAATTGAGTAGTCGACTAACAGACATGACAAGTCGACTAACAGTTATGTTAAGTCGACTAAATCTGTGATACAGAGAGTTGATGTTTTGGCTCAGGAAAAGTTAGTCGACTAGATGAAATGGGTAGTCGACTAACAGTGATTTCTAGAGAGAGAAAATGTAGAGAGAGAAAGGGATATCCTAGAGAGAGAAAATGGGGATTTTTAGAGAGAGGAAACCTAGAGAGAGAAAGTGAGTGATTTTAGAGAGAATCTAGAGAGAGTAGAGAGAGAAACCCTAGAGAGAGAAAGTGGGAATTTTTAGAGAGAGAAAGTAGAGAGAGAAAGAGAAGGAGAGAGAAAGTGCTTCAGTGAGAGAGAGAATGAGAGAGAGAGATGAGGGAGAAGAGAGAGATGAGAGAGAGAGGGAACAAGAGAGAGAGAGAGAGCAGGAGAGAGAGAGAGAGAGAGAGAGAGAGAGAGAGAGAACAAGCAGAGAGAAAGAGAGAGAGATTAAGGGGGCAGAGGGCTGCTGCCCCCCCTCTCAGTACAGGGGCCGCCGGCGGCGGTCCTGGCCGCCGGCGCGCCCAACAGAGCAGGAGAGAGGGGAGGCCGCGCCTCCCCTCCACACGAAGTGGCCGCCGGCGGCTGTCCGGGCCGCCGGCGTGCCCAATCAGAGGGAGAGAGGGGAGGCTGCGCCTCCCCTCCACAGACAGGGGCCGCCGGCGGCGATCCTGGCCGCCGGCGTGCTCAACAGAGAGGGAGAGAGAGGGGAGTGAAGGGGAGAAGAGAGGGGGAGAGAGGGAGATCTGAGAGAGAGAGAAGGGAGAGGGGAAACTGGCCCCCCCTTCTCCGGCCAGTGGCCGCCGGCGGCGGTCCTGGCCGCCGGCGAGGCCAACAGAGAGAGAGGGAGAGGGTCGGCGGCGGTCGCTGGGCGCCAGCAAGAGAGGAAGGAGAGAAGAGGGAAAAAGGAAAAAGGAAAAAGAAAAAAAGAAAAGGAAAAAAGAATAATAAAAAGGATGGGAGATGATGTGATGGGAGATGGGGGTGGTTGGGTTGTCAGGTTGACTTTTGGGGAAGGAAAAAGAAAAGGAAATGGAGAAAGAGAGAGAAAGAATAATATTATTAAAATAGGGTAAAAATCCGACTGTTTCGGAATCGTTCCGAAAAATCCCCAAAATAGAAAATAATATTTTAAGATGCTCGGTGAAATCGGATTCGAGAAATTTAATGTAGTTTCAAATTAAAAATCCTGGAATCTTCCGGCGGTACCGGTCGACACCAAAACCGGTGGATTTTCGATAAATTCTGAAAAATCTCAAAAAATGAATTTAGATAGAAAATGATATTATAAGATGTATCGTGAAAGCCGTTTTAAGAAATACTTTATAGTTTTAAACTAAAAATCCCGGAATCAGTTAACTACCGACTCCGATGGAAATTTCATAAATTCATAAAATCCTCAGAAAAAGAATGTAGGTAGAAAATATGATTCTAAGAAATAATGTCTAAAGGATCATTTAGAAATTTCAAACCGTTTAAGAATTAAAAATCCAGGAATCGGTCAGCGGCACTGGCCGACACCGGTTTTGGAAGAAATTCATTTTAATTCCAGAAAAATCTAGAAAATCATAGAAAATATATAATAATGGAAAATGATATTTAAAACTAAAATCGTCAAATCTAATCACCGGAAAGACCAAATCGAATAATATACTATAATCGAGTTCCTGGTTCGGACTGGGACTGACTCCGAGTCCACGAATCCAAATCCAAGACAAACATCATATAAGGAATTCATAAAGCAAAACAAATACAGGAAACAAATCGAAAAAATACGATCGGAAAATCTGAATACGCAACTAAGTACGTATTCCAGGAACGGGGTATTACAATCCACCCACCTTACAAAAAATTGCGTCCTCGCAATTTCGTTAAGGGGCAAATTGAATACAAAGGGAACAAGGGTGGAATTTATACCAATTAAGATTTGTAGTACTAAAGGTAGGGCTCTCAAGCTGGCCGAATAATAATCATCCTCCGTACTTCCGGCTGTATAAATCTTCGAATAATGCAGAATAATACTGATGATGTCGTAGCTGTGCAATAAATGAGCCAGAATACCGAAGATAAAGAAAACCTGATAGTCCTGAGCATAATAATAAAGAAGACTGATAATTAAGAATCCCGATTACCAGGCATGAATCGCTCTGAATGATATAGTAGAGAATGTAGAGTATCCGTAGAGAATCCCAACTGCTGCCTTCTGAAAGATAGCCAGATCAAGATCGATCTGGAGAATACCAAGCTTCATAGAATTGGCCGAAGAGATCACATACTAGCATCATCCAGAACCAGCCACTACCTCTCTAGTCTAGTCATATCTTAAGTTGGCATAAGGCTTCATAAAACCAAAACATAAAACCAAAACGGGGAAAGGATAGGAGAGATCAGGAATCCAAGGAAAACATAGTCAAGGAGGGATTTGAAATCAAAGGAAAGATAGTCAAGAAATAGATAACTTTGCACTTGCAGTTGGAATGTATAACCAAGACTCATGTATTCCAGTTGCAAATTTCATTACCATTAATTTGCCCTCTGGACGTACTGAGGAAGTTAGAGCCTAGGCTCTGATACCAACCTGTAACGCCCCGATTCCACGGATACGGGGACGTCACTGCAACGTATATATGTGAGTCCGAAGTACCTTCCCGTATATACGCTAAGCATCAGTACAGACAAGAATCAGAGTACGGAAGCAAATGGTGCATTATACATTCCAACACATATAGTACAATCACACAGTTATCATCAGAAGTGATCACAATATTACATGAATATCATATCACTAGTATGCGCAAATGCGAGAATACAAAAGATATACATATATGAACAGTATAAAAGGGTGTCCACATACATGTATACAAGGAAAAGTACAAGTATGAATAGAAAAGGACACTCACGAGTTTAAAAAGGAAAACTCGAGAGACTCACAGGGGGCCTGGAAGGATGTGGCTCAGGACGGTCGGCTGGAGATCCACGCTACTGCTGCGTTACTCTGAACACACGCTCCTAGCTCCAGGACCTGGACGTGAGAATCCAGGGGAGTCAAATGATACTCCCCAGGCGAGTGTAGAAGCAAAACCAAGTGGTGAAGCAGGGTGAGCACAATAATGCATATATCAAGTGGGAATACTCAGGAGGCAGATAGGATAGAGCAGGTAAGAATAGATATGGCATGATAATCATAAAACAGGAAATCAGAATAAAACCAAGGACGAGCTACAAGGTAGTCATATCATAATACTCATAAAACATGAAATCCGATATAAAGTCCGGGAAAAGCAAATACGGTAAGGCACAGCACAAATTCATAGCTATTTAAGATGTAGGCTTTGGTATGCGTCCCATTCCACATACCTCTACTTACAACTTAAAGAGCCGGTTATTATGACACTTTATTATTACTCGTCTTGCCCATATATCTCGGTATGTGTCTCGGTGTACGGCCAACTCACATACATCCATATATAAGCAAGTCGAGGTTGTTATTGGAAACAGCGGGGGTATCAACGAACTATGTTTACAGTGGGTCCCGTGCATGCCCGGGACCACGGTCCAGGATTGTTCCGTTGCATGGAACGGAAGCCAGCCGCTAGGCTAAACAGGAGGGACTTATGTATGCCCTTATCAATCAGGAATAAGGGAGCCAGCTCTCCCCTCGGTCCTCTGGAGTACCACAGGTCAGACCGGATATATAGTGCACAACCTAATGCCACTGTAAACACGAACACATATCGATATCCGCATGTTTCCCCCGACCCAATACAAGTTGGTCCTTTTTAGGATTCATTAGTTTAATTATCACTTTACGGGAAAAACAGGAAATAGACATGATCAGGAATAAGGAGTACATAAGTACTATATAGTCAGGTCACTGCATGTAAAGCAGGAAACAGGTCACTGATCATGATACAAGATAATAAGGTCAAGTTCCCGTAAAGGTAATAATCACAAGTCAAGTTATCATGCTGGGTGTAAGGTGATAGCATGATAGGATGGTGATAATGAATAAGCAACCAAACATATAAGAGATTGATAATAATCAGGTGGTAAGTTATGTTAAGAGATTGATAATAGTCTGGGTAAGTCAGGTCATACCAAGAGGGTCTAGCCAAATAGTAGTATGTCAGGTGGTCAGGTGATAACACTCTAGATGACAGGTGATATACATGTGTTAAAAGGAAACATGCAACTAACAAGTCTGAAGTAGTAGTAGGGCAAGTGTAAACATAACAGTAATCCAAAGTCCAACTGTAATACCCCGTTCCCGGAATACGTACTTAGTTGCGTATTCAGATTTTCCGATCGTATTTTTTTCGATTTGTTTCCTGTATTTGTTTTGCTTTATGAATTCCTTATATGATTGTTTTGTCTTGGATTTGGATTCGTGGACTCGGAGTCAGTCCCAGTCCGAACCAGGAACCCGATTATAGTATATTATTCGATTTGGTCTTTCCGTGATTAGATTTGACCGATTTTAGTTTTAAATATCATTTTTCATTATTATATATTTTCTATGATTTTCTAGATTTTTCTGGAATTAAAATGAATTTCTTCAAAACCGGTGTCGGCCAGTGTCGCTGACCGCTTCCCGGATTTTTAATTCACAAACCACTTGGAATTTCTCGAAGAGTCTTTAGACGATTCTTCTTAGAGTAATATTTCCTACCTAAATCCTTTTTCTGAAGATTTTACGAATTTATGGATATTCCGCCGGAGTCGGTAGAAGACTGATTCCAGTATTTTTTATTTCACAAACAGTTAGGAATTTCATGATGGTCCTTTAGGCATTATTCCTTAGAATCATATTTTCTACCTACATTCTTTTTCTGAGGATTTTATGATTTTATGAAAATTCCTTCGGAGTCGGTAGTTAACTGATTCCAGGATTTTTAGTTTACAATAGGAATTGAATTTCTGAATTCCGCTTCCACTTTATGTCTTAAAATCATATTTTATTCTTTAATGCATTTTCTGGGATTTTTGGAATTTATCAAAATCCGGCCGACCCGGGATAGACCGGTATCGGCGGTTGGCTTCCGGATTTTTAATTTGAAAACGGGATTTTATTTCTGAAAACCGATTTCATATTATTCCTCAGGATGACGTTATCTACCTCCGGGTATTTTTGGGATTTTTCGGAGACAGTCGATTTTTCAACCTTATTATTATATTATTATTTTTAATCTTTTCTTTCTTTCTTTCTTTCCTTCCTTTTCTTTTTCCCTCAACCGACTCCACCCACTCCCCTCCACGTGGGGAGACACATCCCCTCCCCCTCATTTAATTCTCTCCCATCACCATCCCTCTCACTCCTTTTCTTTTTCTTTTCCTTTTTCTTTTCTTTCTCTTTCCTTTCCCTCCATTTCTTTTCTCCTCTCTCTTCTTTTTCTTCATCTGGCGACCACCACCGCCGCCCTCCGGCGACCCTCCGGCCACCACCGCCGGCGAGGAGCCTCCTTCCTCTCTCTCTCTCTTTCTTTTTCTTTTCCTTCCTTTTCTTTTCTTTTCCCTTTTTTTTCCTTTTTCTTCTTTTTCTTCTTCCTCCCTCCAGATCCGGCCGACTCCACCGCCGCCGGCGAGCCTCCAACCCCGGCGAGCCACCTCCTTCTCCTCCTCCTCCTTTTCTTTTCCTTTTCTTCTTCTTCCTTTTCTTCTTCTTTTTCTTTCTTTTTCTTTCTTTTTCCTTTCTCTTTTGGGGTGGCCGGCGCCACCCCTGGTCTTGGGCGCCGCCGGCGGTGGCCGGCGGCCGCGTGCAGCCAGGGGCCCACCTGGGCCCCTGTGCTTGGCCGGAGAGGAGGGGGGCAAGCCCCCCTCTCTTTTCCCTTGCTGGAGGGGGGCACAGCCCCCCCTCCCTTCTCCTCCTTTGGGGTGGCCGGAGGCCACCCCTGCCTGCGCCGGCCACCCCTGGCCGGCGTAGTCTCCGCGCCTCCCTGGCCGCAGCCAGGGAGAGGCGCCAGGCCAGGCCAGGCCGGCCTGGCCTGGGCGTGCGCAGGGGGGCAGCAGCCCCCCTGCTGTGTTTTCTCCCCCCTTTTGGGGTGGCCGGCGCGGCCACCCCTGGCCGGCGACCACCGGAGGCCGCCGGCGCCGGCCCAAGAGTGGCCACGGCCAGGCCACCTGGCCTGGCCGTGAGCGTGAGAGGGGGGCTGCCCCCCTTCTCTTTTTTTTCCCCTTCCCTGTTTCTCTCCTCTCTCTCTCTCCTGGACTCTCCCTCTCTCTCTCTCCTGTTTCTCTCTCCTCTCTCTTTCTCTCTCCTCTCCTTCTCACTCTAGCTCTCTCTCTCTCTCTCTCAACCGCACACTCTCTCTCTCCTAATTCTCTCTCTCTCTCATCATCTCTTTCTCTCTCTAAAATCTCACTTTCTCTCTCTAAATAGACTCTCTCTAGAAATCCCTTTCCCTCTCTAGACTTTCTCTCTCTACTTTCTCTCTCTAAAAATTCCCATTTTCTCTCTCTAGGATATCCCTTTCTCTCTCTACACTTTCTCTCTCTAAAAATCCCATTTTCTCTCTCTAGATTTCTCGCTCTTTCTCTCTCTTCACTTTCTCTCTCCTCTTCACCTTTTCTCTCTAAATAGTTCTCTCTCTAGACTTTCTCTCTCTAAACCTCTCTTTCTCTCTCCTCTTCACTCTACATATTTATATCAGGTTTTGTGGCGCATCCCAAGCTTCCGTGGAGTTCGGATATTTCGGTATATTGGTGACTCAGGCGAGTGTTCTCACTCGCTACCCTCTTGCTTCTCATTCCATTGATTATGATAGTATACTCGCTCTAGTCTTATGTATTGTATTTCATGCTTTATATCTTTTATTGCTTTATGCTATGCGTGGCCGACCCTTCGTGGTCGTTGGACTTGTTGGACTTTGGGTCATTACTTTTATGTTACCACTTGCCATACCACTACTTCAGACTTGTTAGTTGCATGCTTCCTTTTAACACATGTATATCACCTGACATCTAGAGTGTTATCACCTGACCACCTGACCTACTACTATTTGGCTAGACCCTATTGGTATGACCTGACTTACCCAGACTATTATCAATCTCTTGACGTAACTTGCCACCTGATTATTATCAATCTCTTATATGTTTGGTTGCTTATTCATTATCACCATCCTATCATGCTATCACCTTACACCCAGCATGATAACTTGACTTGTGATTATTACCTTTACGGGAACTTTACTTTATTATCCTGTATCATGATCAGTGATATGTTTTCCTGCTTTACATGCAGTGACCTGACTATATAGCACTTCTGTATTCCTTATTCCTGATCATGTCCATTTCCTGCTTTTCCCGTAAAGTGATAATTAAACTAATGAATCCTAAAAAAGGACCAACTTGTATTGGGTCGGGGGAAACATGCGGATATCGATATGTGTTCGTGTTTACAGTGGCATTAGGTTGTGCACTTTATATCCGGTCTGACCTGTGGTACTCCAGGGGACCGAGGGGAGAGCTGGCTCCCTTATTCCTGATCTATAGGGCATACATAAGTCCCTCCTGTTGAGCCTTGCGGCTGGCTTCCGTTTCCATGCAACGGAACAATCCTGTGGCCGTGGTCCCGGGTATGTACGGGACCCACTGTAAACATAGTTCGTTGATACAACCGCTGTTTCCAATAACAACCTCGACTTGCTTATATATGGATGTATGTGAGTTGGCCGTACACCGAGACACATACCTAGATATATGGGTAAGACGAGTAATAATAAAGTGTCATAATAACCGGCTCTTTAAGTTGTAAGTAGAGGTATGTGGAATGGGACGCATACCAAAGCCTACATCTTAAATAGCTATGAATTTGTGCTGTGCCTTACCGTATTTGCTTTTCCCGGACTTTATATCGGATTTCATGTTTTATGAGTATTATGGTAGCTCGGATTGGTTTTATTCGGATTTCCTGTTTTATGATTCTCATGCCACGTCTATTCTTACCTGCTCTATCCTATCTGCCTCCTGAGTATTTCCTACTTGATATATATGCATTATTGTGCTCACCCTGCTTCACCACTTGGTTTTCCTTCTACACTCGCCTGGGGAGTATTATTTGACTCCCCTGGATCCTCACGTCCAGGTCATGGAGCTAGGAGCGTGTGATCGGAGTAGCGCAGTGGTAGCGTGGATCCCCAGCAGGCCTTTCAGAGTTCCATCCTTCCAGACCCCCTCTGTGCCTCTCGAGTTTTTCTCTAGCAAACTCGTGAGTGCCCTTTTTCTATTTATGCTTGTACTTTCCTTGTATACGTGTATGTGAGCTTCCTTTTATACTGTTCATATATATTGTATATCTCTTGTATTCCCGCATTTGCGCATCAGTGATATAATATTATTGTAATATTGTAATCACATCTGGTGATAATTCTGTAATTGGATATATGTGTTGGAATGTATAATGCACCATTTGCTTCCGTACTCTGATTCTTGTCTGTACTGATGCTTAGCGTATATACGGGAAGGTAATTCGGACTTACGTATATACGTTGCAGTGACGTCCCCGTATCGCCGGGATCGGGGCGTTACAGGTTGGTATCAGAGCTTAGGCTCTAACCTCCTCAGTACGTCCAGAAGGCAAATCAATGGTAAAGAGATTTGCAACTGGAATACATGAATCTTGGTTATACATTCCAACTGCAAGTGCAGAGTTATCTATTTCTTGACTATCTTTCCTTTGATTTCAAATCCCTCCTTGACTATCTTTCCTTTGATTCCAAATTCCTCCTATCCTTTTCCTGTTTTGGTTTTATGTTTTGGTTTTATGAAGCCTTATACTATCTTAAGATATGACTAGACTAGAGAGGTAGTGGCTGGTTCAGAATGAAGCTCTTATGTGATCTCTTCGGCCAACTTGATGAAGCTTGGTATTCTCCAGATCGATCTTGATCTGGCTATCTTTCAGAAGACAGCAGTCGAGATTCTTAATTATCGGTCTTCTTTATTATGCTCAGGATTTTCGGGGTTTTCTTTATTACACAGCCACGACATCATCAGTATTCATTTATTTCACAGCCACGACATCATCAGTATTATTCAGCATTATTCTAAAGATTTATTACACAGCCACGACATCATCAGCCGGAAATGCAGAGTATGATTATTATTCAGTCGACTTGAGAGCCTTACCTCTAGTGCCTCATATCTTAATTGGTATAGATTCCACCTTTGTCCCCTTTGTATTCAATTTGCCCTTAACGAAATTGCGAGGACGCAATTTTTTGTAAGGTGGGTGGATTGTAATACCCCGTTCCCGGAATACGTACTTAGTTGCGTATTCAGATTTTCCGATCGTATTTTTTCGATTTGTTTCCTGTATTTGTTTTGCTTTATGAATTTCTTATATGATTGTTTTGTCTTGGATTTGGATTCGTGGACTCGGAGTCAGTCCCAGTCCGAACCAGGAACCCGATTATAGTATATTATTCGATTTGGTCTTTCCGGTGATTAGATTTGACCGATTTTAGTTTTAAATATCATTTTTCATTATTATATATTTTCTATGATTTTCTAGATTTTTCTGGAATTAAAATGAATTTCTTCAAAACCGGTGTCGGCCAGTGTCGCTGACCGCTTCCCGATTTTTAATTCACAAACCACTTGGAATTTCTCGAAGAGTCTTTAGACGATTCTTCTTAGAGTAATATTTCCTACCTAAATCCTTTTTCTGAAGATTTTACGAATTTATGGATATTCCGCCGGAGTCGGTAGAAGACTGATTCCAGTATTTTTTATTTCACAAACAGTTAGGAATTTCATGATGGTCCTTTAGGCATTATTCCTTAGAATCATATTTTCTACCTACATTCTTTTTCTGAGGATTTTATGATTTTATGAAAATTCCTTCGGAGTCGGTAGTTAACTGATTCCAGGATTTTTAGTTTACAATCGGAATTGAATTTCTGAATTCCGCTTCCACTTTATGTCTTAAAATCATATTTTATTCTTTAATGCATTTTCTGGGATTTTTGGAATTTATCAAATCCGGCCGACCCGGGATAGACCGGTATCGGCGGTTGGCTTCCGGATTTTTAATTTGAAAACGGGATTTTTTTCTGAAAACCGATTTCATATTATTCCTCAGGATGACGTTATCTACCTCCGGGTATTTTTGGGGATTTTTCGGAGACAGTCGATTTTTCAACCTTATTATTATATTATTATTTTTAATCTTTTCTTTCTTTCTTTCTTTCCTTCCTTTTCTTTTTCCCTCAACCGACTCCACCCACTCCCCTCCACGTGGGGAGACACATCCCCTCCCCCTCATTTATTCTCTCCCATCACCATCCCTCTCACTCCTTTTCTTTTTCTTTTCCTTTTTCTTTTCTTTCTCTTTCCTTTCCCTCCATTTCTTTTCTCCTCTCTCTTCTTTTTCTTCATCTGGCGACCACCACCGCCGGCCCTCCGGCGACCCTCCGGCCACCACCGCCGGCGAGGAGCCTCCTTCCTCTCTCTCTCTCTTTCTTTTTCTTTTCCTTCCTTTTCTTTTCTTTTTCCCTTTTTTTTCCTTTTTCTTCTTTTTCTTCTTCCTCCCTCCAGATCCGGCCGACTCCACCGCCGCCGGCGAGCCTCCAACCCCGGCGAGCCACCTCCTTCTCCTCCTCCTCCTTTTCTTTTCCTTTTCTTCTTCCTTTTCTTCTTTCTTTTTCTTTCTTTTTCTTTCTTTTTCCTTTCTCTTTTGGGGTGGCCGGCGCCACCCCTGGTCTTGGGCGCCGCCGGCGGTGGCCGGCGGCCGCGTGCAGCCAGGGGCCCACCTGGGCCCCTGTGCTTGGCCGGAGAGGAGGGGGGGCAAGCCCCCCTCTCTTTTCCCTTGCTGGAGGGGGGCACAGCCCCCCCTCCCTTCTCCTCCTTTGGGGTGGCCGGAGGCCACCCCTGCCTGCGCCGGCCACCCTGGCCGGCGCAGTCTCCGCGCCTCCCTGGCCGCAGCCAGGGAGAGGCGCCAGGCCAGGCCAGGCCGGCCTGGCCTGGGCGTGCGCAGGGGGGCAGCAGCCCCCCTGCTGTGTTTTCTCCCCCCTTTTGGGGTGGCCGGCGCGGCCACCCCTGGCCGGCGACCACCGGAGGCCGCCGGCGCCGGCCCAAGAGTGGCCACGGCCAGGCCACCTGGCCTGGCCGTGAGCGTGAGAGGGGGGCTGCCCCCCTTCTCTTTTTTTTCCCCTTCCCTGTTTCTCTCCTCTCTCTCTCTCCTGGACTCTCCCTCTCTCTCTCCTGTTTCTCTCTCCTCTCTCTTTCTCTCTCCTCTCCTTCTCACTCTAGCTCTCTCTCTCTCTCTCTCAACCGCACACTCTCTCTCTCCTAATTCTCTCTCTCTCTCATCATCTCTTTCTCTCTCTAAAATCTCACTTTCTCTCTCTAAATAGACTCTCTCTAGAAATCCCTTTCCCTCTCTAGACTTTCTCTCTCTACTTTCTCTCTCTAAAAATTCCCATTTTCTCTCTCTAGGATATCCCTTTCTCTCTCTACACTTTCTCTCTCTAAAAATCCCATTTTCTCTCTCTAGATTTCTCGCTCTTTCTCTCTCTTCACTTTCTCTCTCCTCTTCACCTTTTCTCTCTAAATAGTTCTCTCTCTAGACTTTCTCTCTCTAAACCTCTCTTTCTCTCTCCTCTTCACTCTACATATTTATATCAGGTTTTGTGGCGCATCCCAAGCTTCCGTGGAGTTCGGATATTTCGGTATATTGGTGACTCAGGCGAGTGTTCTCACTCGCTACCCTCTTGCTTCTCATTCCATTGATTATGATAGTATACTCGCTCTAGTCTTTATGTATTGTATTTCATGCTTTATATCTTTTATTGCTTTATGCTATGCGTGGCCGACCCTTCGTGGTCGTTGGACTTGTTGGACTTTGGGTCATTACTTTTATGTTACCACTTGCCATACCACTACTTCAGACTTGTTAGTTGCATGCTTCCTTTTAACACATGTATATCACCTGACATCTAGAGTGTTATCACCTGACCACCTGACCTACTACTATTTGGCTAGACCCTATTGGTATGACCTGACTTACCCAGACTATTATCAATCTCTTGACGTAACTTGCCACCTGATTATTATCAATCTCTTATATGTTTGGTTGCTTATTCATTATCACCATCCTATCATGCTATCACCTTACACCCAGCATGATAACTTGACTTGTGATTATTACCTTTACGGGAACTTTACTTTATTATCCTGTATCATGATCAGTGATATGTTTTCCTGCTTTACATGCAGTGACCTGACTATATAGCACTTCTGTATTCCTTATTCCTGATCATGTCCATTTCCTGCTTTTCCCGTAAAGTGATAATTAAACTAATGAATCCTAAAAAAGGACCAACTTGTATTGGGTCGGGGGAAACATGCGGATATCGATATGTGTTCGTGTTTACAGTGGCATTAGGTTGTGCACTTTATATCCGGTCTGACCTGTGGTACTCCAGGGGACCGAGGGGAGAGCTGGCTCCCTTATTCCTGATCTATAGGGCATACATAAGTCCCTCCTGTTGAGCCTTGCGGCTGGCTTCCGTTTCCATGCAACGGAACAATCCTGTGGCCGTGGTCCCGGGTATGTACGGGACCCACTGTAAACATAGTTCGTTGATACAACCGCTGTTTCCAATAACAACCTCGACTTGCTTATATATGGATGTATGTGAGTTGGCCGTACACCGAGACACATACCTAGATATATGGGTAAGACGAGTAATAATAAAGTGTCATAATAACCGGCTCTTTAAGTTGTAAGTAGAGGTATGTGGAATGGGACGCATACCAAAGCCTACATCTTAAATAGCTATGAATTTGTGCTGTGCCTTACCGTATTTGCTTTTCCCGGACTTTATATCGGATTTCATGTTTTATGAGTATTATGGTAGCTCGGATTGGTTTTATTCGGATTTCCTGTTTTATGATTCTCATGCCACGTCTATTCTTACCTGCTCTATCCTATCTGCCTCCTGAGTATTTCCTACTTGATATATATGCATTATTGTGCTCACCCTGCTTCACCACTTGGTTTTCCTTCTACACTCGCCTGGGGAGTATTATTTGACTCCCCTGGATCCTCACGTCCAGGTCATGGAGCTAGGAGCGTGTGATCGGAGTAGCGCAGTGGTAGCGTGGATCCCCAGCAGGCCTTTCAGAGTTCCATCCTTCCAGACCCCCTCTGTGCCTCTCGAGTTTTTCCCTAGCAAACTCGTGAGTGCCCTTTTTCTATTTATGCTTGTACTTTCCTTGTATACGTGTATGTGAGCTTCCTTTTATACTGTTCATATATATTGTATATCTCTTGTATTCCCGCATTTGCGCATCAGTGATATAATATTATTGTAATATTGTAATCACATCTGGTGATAATTCTGTAATTGGATATATGTGTTGGAATGTATAATGCACCATTTGCTTCCGTACTCTGATTCTTGTCTGTACTGATGCTTAGCGTATATACGGGAAGGTAATTCGGACTTACGTATATACGTTGCAGTGACGTCCCCGTATCGCCGGGATCGGGGCGTTACACCAACGACCACGAAGGGTCGGCCACGCATGGTATAAGCAATAAAAGACATAGCACATGAAATAAAATACATGAAAGCTAAAGCTAGAACATGCGCATAATCAATGAAATAAGAAGTAAGAGGGTAGCGAGTGAGAACATTCGCCTGCATCACCGAAAAGCCGAAAGGTCCGAAATCCACGAAATCCGGGGCACGCCATAAAATATGATATATAAATATGTAGAGTGAAGAGGAGAGAGAAAGAGAGAAGGGAAGTGAAGATGGTGTTTGTCAAGTGACAAGTCAAGTAATACCAATAGATGAGGTAAGTCTAGAGGGTAAGGTCCATGTTCAAGAAAGGAATCAACTATAACAGATAGGCAAAGTTAGTCGACTAGAATGGATGAGTAGTCGACTAATAGTGGACTCAAGTCGACTAACAGTCTGGTTAGTCGACTAAAACTGGGTTCCAGAGAGTTGGATTTCTGATTCAGGAAGAGTTAGTCGACTAGGATAGAAGGAGTAGTCGACTAACAGTGATCTCAAGTCGACTAACAGATACGTTAAGTCGACTAATGCTGAGTAACAGAAAGTTGGGTTTTGATTCAGGGAAAAGTTAGTCGACTGGATGAATTGAGTAGTCGACTAACAGACATGACAAGTCGACTAACAGTTATGTTAAGTCGACTAAATCTGTGATACAGAGAGTTGATGTTTTGGCTCAGGAAAAGTTAGTCGACTAGATGAAATGGGTAGTCGACTAACAGTGATTTCTAGAGAGAGAAAATGTAGAGAGAGAAAGGGATATCCTAGAGAGAGAAAATGGGGATTTTTAGAGAGAGGAAACCTAGAGAGAGAAAGTGAGTGATTTTAGAGAGAATCTAGAGAGAGTAGAGAGAGAAACCCTAGAGAGAGAAAGTAGGAATTTTTAGAGAGAGAAAGTAGAGAGAGAAAGAGAAGGAGAGAGAAAATCTGGAGAGAGAAAGTGCTTGCAGTGAGAGAGAGAATGAGAGAGAGAGATGAGGGAGAAGAGAGAGATGAGAGAGAGAGGAACAAGAGAGAGAGAGAGAGCAGGAGAGAGAGAGAGAGAGAGAGAGAGAGAGAGAGAGAGAGAGAGAGAGAGAGAGAGAGAGAACAAGCAGAGAGAAAGAGAGAGAGAGATTAAGGGGGCAGAGGGCTGCTGCCCCCCCTCTCAGTACAGGGGCCGCCGGCGGCGGTCCTGGCCGCCGGCGCGCCCAACAGAGCAGGAGAGAGGGGAGGCCGCGCCTCCCCTCCACACGAAGTGGCCGCCGGCGGCTGTCCGGGCCGCCGGCGTGCCCAATCAGAGGGAGAGAGGGGAGGCTGCGCCTCCCCTCCACAGACAGGGGCCGCCGGCGGCGATCCTGGCCGCCGGCGTGCTCAACAGAGAGGGAGAGAGAGGGGAGTGAAGGGGAGAAGAGAGGGGGAGAGAGGGAGATCTGAGAGAGAGAGAAGGGAGAGGGGAAACTGGCCCCCCCTTCTCCGGCCAGTGGCCGCCGGCGGCGGTCCTGGCCGCCGGCGAGGCCAACAGAGAGAGAGGGAGAGGGTCGGCGGCGGTCGCTGGGCGCCAGCAAGAGAGGAAGGAGAGAAGAGGGAAAAAGGAAAAAGGAAAAAGAAAAAAAGAAAAGGAAAAAAGAATAAATAAAAAGGATGGGAGATGATGTGATGGGAGATGGGGGTGGTTGGGTTGTCAGGTTGACTTTTGGGAAGGAAAAAGAAAAGGAAATGGAGAAAGAGAGAGAAAGAAATAATATTATTAAAATAGGGTAAAAATCCGACTGTTTCAGAATCGTTCCGAAAAATCCCCAAAAATAGAAAATAATATTTTAAGATGCTCGGTGAAATCGGATTCGAGAAATTTAATGTAGATTTCAAATTAAAAATCCTGGAATCTTCCGGCGGTACCGGTCGACACCAAAACCGGTGGATTTTCGATAAATTCTGAAAAATCTCAAAAAAATGAATTTAGATAGAAAATGATATTATAAGATGTATCGTGAAAGCCGTTTTAAGAAATACTTTATAGTTTTAAAACTAAAAATCCCGGAATCAGTTAACTACCGACTCCGATGGAAATTTCATAAATTCATAAAATCCTCAGAAAAAGAATGTAGGTAGAAAATATGATTCTAAGAAATAATGTCTAAAGGATCATTTAGAAATTCCAAACCGTTTAAGAATTAAAAATCCAGGAATCGGTCAGCGGCACTGGCCGACACCGGTTTGGAAGAAATTCATTTTAATTCCAGAAAAATCTAGAAAATCATAGAAAATATATAATAATGGAAAATGATATTTAAAACTAAAATCGGTCAAATCTAATCACCGGAAAGACCAAATCGAATAATATACTATAATCGAGTTCCTGGTTCGGACTGGGACTGACTCCGAGTCCACGAATCCAAATCCAAGACAAAACAATCATATAAGGAATTCATAAAGCAAAACAAATACAGGAAACAAATCGAAAAAATACGATCGGAAAATCTGAATACGCAACTAAGTACGTATTCCAGGAACGGGGTATTACAATCACTTTGAAGCATATTGTATATGAATAGAAATTCAATATACAAGAAACATATATATATCATGATTTTTGTCATTAAGTCCAAAAATATGTTTGTTGTAAATACCAAAACATAAAACACATGGAATAGATTATCAAACAAAGTTTGTCTAAACAATTGAAGCATGCATGTATATAGAACAAATCTAATATACATAAACCATGTAAACTTGTTTTGATAAAAAATCTATTCATGAAAACCAAGATCGGTTAAACCTAAAACCGAAAATCAAAACATGAAAGGTGTGTGTGTGTTGTGAACTTGAGCTTATCATACTATACTAATCTTTACAATTAAGATCTAAACCCAAACTAAAACTATGGATACCTAAGTCTTCTTGTAGAGCGCAATCTCCAAGCTAGAGCGCAATCTCCAAGACGGCTCGATCCAAAAACTCTTGATTCACCGAGCAAGTGCAATGTATGATCTATGACGCTCGGGCTCTTGAATCAACAAATGAAAGATGTGTGGAAGCTTTCACCAACTAATATCTTGATTAATGATCTGAAACTTAAACATCACAAGATAATTAGTACACATAACTACATGAGTTAATCATCATCAAAACTAGAGTGGAAGGCCTTTGGGCCAACAATCTCCCCCTTTTTGATGATGACAAAACTCATGGAGTTATATATGCATGGATTAAAGTAAAGCTTCAAAGAAGCTCCCCCTTAACTCATGCATAACAATAAAACATATAAGATATGCAATGAATGTTCTTAAAACACGTTTATATGTATTTAAAACAATATCAAAACATGCTCTTGATACCAATAAAAAAACCAATAAAAATGAAACATAAAACATGCACATAAAACATGCATAGACATGCATATAAACAAGGCTTCTTTTCATCAAATGTAAACTATATGCAAACACAAATATGCATATAAAACTCAAATTCTTCTCCCCCTTTTTGTCAATCATCAAAAAGGGTTAAAAATAAAAGCAAAAATAATAAATTTTTCTCCCCTTTTTGTTCAAAGCAAAGAACTAATAAAGGGTCAAATCAAAAATGATACCAAAAAAAAGTGGCAATGAAGTGTATATTGATACCAATTGAAAAACAACAAATCAATCAAAACGAGAACATATACCAATTGAATACACAAAAAAAATGAAAATCTTGATACCAATTAGTAAGTAACAAATAACCTACTAATTGTAAACAAACAAACTAGATACCAATTTTGGAATTAAACAATACTAATTTTGAATTTCCTTAAAAACAAATCTTGATACCAAATAAAACTATTGTTCTTTGCCAAATGAAATCTTTATTTTCTATCATAAAGCAAGGGAGTGGAATACCAAACAAAATATCAAATGAGAGATAAGATGCCAATTAAAAAATAAAATACTAGTTTTCTCCCCCTTTATGAAATACCAAATGAAAATATGCATATGCTTGAAATAAGATACCAATTGAAAATTAACTCAATTGAAAATTTGCTTTAACATTGTTTCAATTTGAAAAGTTCAAGCTAAGCATAAACAAAATTTGTGATATCTTGAAGCACAAATAAATCATCTATATATATATATGACAAAGATAGATATCAATTGAAATCTGATACTATATGAAGTGCAAGCATACATATATAAAATACAAACATATATGAGTATACAAAAAGATGTCATATTGATACCAATTGAAAGAGTTCAATGATACCAATTGAAACAACAATAAGATCAAGTGTATATCTCATATCAACTACCACCCAATCATGTGCAAGTTTAAAATGATTTTCATTATAAAGCATACATGAACATGATCTCCCATCCAACCGCCCATTGATGGTAGGGGTTTTCAAAAATTGATTTGAACAATATAGTATGTTTGAAAAACTCTACCAATTTGAAGAATACCAACTAGTTTATGAAAATTTGAGAACTAGTAGAAATTCTTCAAGATAAAACAAAAAGGATTTTTCATGAATCATGAAAATCACAAGATCACTAAACACTCAAAATCTATATGGCACCAATAGTACTCATGAAAATGAAATCATGAGAAAATATCAAATAAGGTGAGTGTACAAGTGTTGTGAGAAACATATCATCATGAAAATGGACAATCAAGCTCAATTGAAATTCCTTTAAAATATAAACATATGAAAACTAAATTTTCATTACTAAAGGAAATCTCCTAAAAACATCTAAACTCTTCATTAAAAGTCAATTTATACTTCAAGGTATATGTATGTTTAGACAAAGCAAAAGTATACATACATATCCCTAAACACAATTGAGTCCAAAATATAGATTTGCATGTAAGGCAAATGACTCAAGGGGCATACATGTATATCTTAAGATTTGGCAAAATAGACATATACATGAAGTGAAAACACTTTATCATAGAAATCACATGATCATAAATCATATCAAAAATGAGGAATACATGTATGAATGCATGAATCATCAAAACTAGACTATACTAGTACATCAAATGAATACAAATGAGCATTTAAGCACAAACATATAAAGGTCTATTTGTAGCTCACTAGTTGTACAAGTATGAATCCTAGTCTTAATGAAAACTATCATTCAAGCAAGTAGTCAAAACATGAAGAATAAAACGGGTTAAAAATCAATATGCTAAATATAGTCATAATAATCAAAAATATGAAGTATTAATGACTAAAAAAGGATGTATGATGCAACGATCTCTCAAAACAAGACTAAGAGCCGTATACCCCGTGAAGGGTTCTGAACTCCTTCCTCCCAATTCCCCTTGAATGGGTTAGAGGTGCGCAGTGCAACCTTGTTGTATGAGAATTGATCGATCAAAGAATGAATAAAGTGCAATGATGAAATGCACACACAAACATCCATATAATCATCTAAACAAAAATCATGGAATCATGAACATCATATGATCATTATGCATATGCATGTGCATTAGATCTAGGGCATACATGTTAGTTTAAACAAGAAGTGAATACTAAATATAGATCCATATGAAACATGGGTGCTCAAGTAACTAAACATGTATATCTCAAGTCTAATGAACATCAAAACACAACATGCTATAAATGAATGATCTAAAAAGCATGTAAATAATAAATGGGAGTTAGAGAATGATACCAAAACCAATGAAGGTGCATCTCTAGTTCTCCAAAACATGGTGGTCATCTCCACCTAATCTCCTTGAGAGTGAAGCATCCAAATAGTTCTCATTCAAGCTCGGAACGCATCCACCTCAAGGTACCTCCACTCTCACGTGATGCGAGAGCTCCCACCTACATCAAAAGCCAAAGAGGTGGTTTTTGGTACCCATTTTCTAGTGGGTCCACGGGGGTTAGTTTCTTTTCTTACCCAAACAAAATTAGTTGCTAAATTTTCATGATAAATGCGATCATAACAAAATCTAGCAAGGTGGCCTTTTCGACCACAATGTGTACATGTGTACACGTGAGCATACATATGATGGTGGTGATCATGAAAAGCATGTGTATGCCTAGATGGGTGTGCAAGCAATGTTGGAACTTGTTTCTTGCGAACCAAGGTTTCCAATCGTGTGTGATTCATGGCACAATGACTCAAAGTGGAGCCCAAACAATCAACACTTTTCTTCAAATTATTTATATCATTTTCTATGCTAGAAGACAAAGTGGAACATGCTATAGAAGTGCAAGAAGTAGAAGCTACACTATCATGGCAAACATGCATATCAATTTCATTTTGCAAAGATTTATTTTTAATCAAAACCAAATCCAATTCTTTTGTAATTGAATCAATTTTATTTTTCAAAGTAAGATTTTCTTTGAAAACAAGATCCAATCTGGAAGACAAAACCTCATTGTGTTCTACAACATCATCAAAATCATTTTTATTTTTCAAATCTTCAATCTCTTTAAGTGCAAGTTCAAGTTGAGATTGTAGTGAGTCACGTTCACTAGTGATCTCTTCTTTCTCTTGCAAAATCAATTCAAAATTAGAACATAAATCCTTTAATTCATTTTTCAAAACAAGATTATCATCTTTTAACAAATCATGTTCTTCTAACAAATTCTCAAGCTTTTGAACAAGTTCCATATTTAAAGTTTGAACTTCAAAACAACCATGGCAATAGGAACTAGAGCTATCATCAATATGAGAATCCGATTGTACCTCAAGGGAGTTCTTCCCTTGGACCATGAGGCATTGCTCTCCGGACTTTTCTCTTTTAGATCTCCTCAAGTTGTTGATAATCCTTGGAAGCTCGGGAGAAGTCAAGATGCTCCAAACTGCAAAAGTCGAATCATAGCGATCAAAAATAGATAAAAGATGTTCATTTAGAGATGCTAGAAGTGTCCTAAGGGCTAATGCATTGGCCTTCTTATGCTTGCTACTATTAGGGAGGGATTCTATAGTGATGGCTTGATAAACTAGATGACCTAGAGTTTTTAAATATCTAGTCATGTTAACTTTCCAAGAGTCAAGTCTAGTATGGTCAAACATAGGAGGGCTAGCCATGAGAGCAAACTAGTATGAGTGCAAATGAGATGCAAATGAAGATTAGCAAACCAAGATCTTAACTCCTAGGTGGTTAAACCTAAATATCAGGAGCGCTAGCTCTGATACCAATTGAAAAGTCACCTAGAGGGGGGGTGAATAGGTGACAATGCTAATCTATGAACTAAATGCGGAATTTAAAAACTAAATGCAATGAGCACTCAAGTGTGATCAACTAGTGATGCACACACAACCAAGCCAAGCAAATATGATGAACAATATGAATAGTAATGCAAGGCACAAAGTAAATAGAGATAGAGATAGTGAGAGCCAATCGATCAAACGCAAACACCAAGATATGTTCTCGAGGTTCGAGCACCCAGCTCTACATCCCCGCCATCCCCAGATGGATTCTAGCTTCACTATCACACAGACAGTTACAATCACCGGAGTACACAACTCCCAAAAACCACACAAAGGTAAGGTTTACAACTGAGTGGTTTCCAACAACTACCACAAAACAATCTCTTGCTACTTGGTGGTTTAAAGCAACAACCACAAACAATCTCCTTTTCTCCCACAAAAATCCTATAGACAAGATAGTAGATTTTAGCTCAAGTGTGGAGAAAACCAAGGGATTTGAAACCAGCAACTCAAAGAAAATCTTTGGGAAATAAAAGAAATCAAGATATAGAGATTCAATTCAAAAGCTTTCCCAAAATCCCTTTTCTTTGGTTTTTCAAACCCTAATCAAAAACACAAAAAGATTGTTCACTTTGAATTCAAAAACCTATTTTGATTGCAGCAAAAACACCAGAGAGATAGAAAATTTTAGCCCAAAAATTCTTAGAGAAAACCTCTCTCAAATGGGATATTTATAGGAAATAACAGAAAATAGCCGTTTAACAGAACATTTGCCAGTTTTACCCTGCCGGTCGACCGCCCAACGTTCGAATTTTCGAACGTTACAGCTGCCGGTCGACCGGTCCGGTCGACCGAAAATTCCTGAGAGCAAACAGCTCTCCGTCGGTCGACCGCTTCGGTCGACCGGCCCATTGGGCTGCAGACGTGCACAGGTCTGTGCACGTCGGTCGACCGAACCGGTCGACCGGCCCTTGGTGCGGTCGACCGCTTCGGTCGACCGACCAGGCCTGTCAGCCTATAAATGGGTCAGAAAAACAGAGGTAAAAATATTCCAATAAATCCCACAAAATCTCTAAAATTCCACAAAAATAGTTTTATCATTTTATATTGAAATACCAACTTGTGTTAAAAATCCTAACACAAATTTCAAACATATTTGACTATTTTTGTGTCATAGAAATTTTGCCAAAAACCAAAAACCGTATTTTCTAAAACCTTGTATTTTGAATAGAAAATACACATTGTCTAAAACTCATCCATGATACAAAAATATGATATTTAAACACTTTGAAGCATATTGTATATGAATAGAAATTCAATATACAAGAAACATATATATATCATGATTTTTGTCATTAAGTCCAAAAATATGTTTTGTTGTAAATACCAAAACATAAAACACATGGAATAGATTATCAAACAAAGTTTGTCTAAACAATTGAAGCATGCATGTATATAGAACAAATCTAATATACATAAACCATGTAAACTTGTTTTGATAAAAAATCTATTCATGAAAACCAAGATCGGTTAAACCTAAAACCGAAAATCAAAACATGAAAGGTGTGTGTGTTGTGAACTTGAGCTTATCATACTATACTAATCTTTACAATTAAGATCTAAACCCAAACTAAAACTATGGATACCTAAGTCTTCTTGTAGAGCGCAATCTCCAAGCTAGAGCGCAATCTCCAAGACGGCTCGATCCAAAAACTCTTGATTCACCGAGCAAGTGCAATGTATGATCTATGACGCTCGGGCTCTTGAATCAACAAATGAAAGATGTGTGGAAGCTTTCACCAACTAATATCTTGATTAATGATCTGAAACTTAAACATCACAAGATAATTAGTACACATAACTACATGAGTTAATCATCATCAAAACTAGAGTGGAAGGCCTTTGGGCCAACAGATCTTGTCCCCAACACTGCTTCGCTTCGCTTAGATGTTCCCTTACGTTCTTACTTGCTTGCCTACTTGATAGTTCTATTAACTTTTTTATTGATGGTTGTGAAGAGTTTGAAATCTTTACTTATACTGATCTCCAAAAACTGTATGTTTTCCTTTAATCGTACCCATCCTCTATATCGACACCGTTTTCCTGTATTCGTATCGATCCCTTGTATCGGTACTATTTTTCTGTATTGAGATATACGATAGTGATGTCTACTAAGCTTATTACTTGACATGCTATTAATGTTATTACTTGACACCTATATGCTATCACCTGCATGTTATCACCTAACACCTGCCATGCCTGATACTTAACTTATAATTATCACTATACGGGAATGATGATCTGACATCTTGACATATCCTGATATACACCAGTACAATATGTACTCCTGGTATTTCTGACATGCACCTGCTCATTTTTGTACACTGATAATTACATAATAAATTATAACAAGGACAAGTTATACCAGGTAAGGGAAAAACTGATGGAGTTCAAGTGGTGAATATGTTTACAAGGGTATTAGTTATGTTATGCAACTAAAACTTTTGGATCTACCTGAGGGCCTCCAGGTATCTGAGGTGAGCACTGGCTCTCTATCTCCAGTTTCATTCATAAATGGGCATACAATAAGACCCACCTCTTGTACACCTTGTGGTCGGTTTCGTAACACCAGCAATGGAACACACTGGGTCGTGGCCCCGGGCATGTACGGGACCCACTATAAACATAACCATATGTTTCATCATCATTTTTCAATAACAACTTTAGCTTACTCATATATGGATGTATGTATATTGAGACACTAGAGCATATACCTAGATATATGGTTAGGATGAGTAATAATAATAATAATAAGATGCTAATCAATAATTCATCATGAGAGTTTCTTTATTTGGATTATTCATTCGATGTACTTATCTCATGAAGTTGTAATCTAGACTGTGTAGGTTGTCTAAAAATCATTAAGAGACAAGTTCTTAAGACGCAGACCTCACTTCAACGCGAAGGTCGCGTTTCAACTAAAATGCGAACATCGCATCCAAAGGTAAATGCGGATCTAAGCAACTTCGCGTCTCAACTCAAACACGAGTCTGAGTAATTCCATGTCTCACACGGGTCTGAGCAACTCCGCGTCCTACTTCACGCGGGTATGAGCAACTCCGCGTCTCACTTCAAGCTCGGGTCTGAGTAACTCCGCGTCTCATGCGCTCCGCGTCCTACTTCACATGGGTCTGAGCAACTTTGCGTCCTACTTCAAATGCGAGTTTGAGTAACTCCGCGTCCCACTTCAAGCACGGGTCTGAACAACTCCATGTCTCACTTCAAATGCGGGTCTGAGTAACTCTGCGTCTTACGCGGGTCTGAGCAACTCCGCGTCTCGCATCTCTTGCGTATCTGAGAAACTCCATGTTTCGACTGAGATGTTCGCGTCTACAACAAACAACGCGAGGTCCGCGTCCACTGCAAGACCCATATTTCTGTTATAACTGAGCCCCCATTTCTGGGTCAATTAACTCCCCACATAATAAGAGAGTTAATCCCCATTATGGAGAGATTTTAGGGGACAATTATACCCTTATGATTCCCTATAAATAGCCTCAAAAGCTATGGGAGAACCTTTTTGGCTAGAGAAGAAGGAAAGGCTTTTTTCTGAGATATTAAGCTGAGCACTCTCAAGGTAAAAATTTCTTTCTTTTTCAAAGATTCAAAGAGAGAAAAGGAGAAATTAGTAGATTCTAAACACTTAGTGTGTTAAAAACAGAGCTCCTTTCTGATTACTTTTCGAGAGCGTCCCAAAGAGAAGCTTGTTATTCAGCCAGTCAACGAAGAACAAAAATCACTCTTCAAAGCCACACGAAGAACTCAGCTTTAAACAAAAGAGAAATCTCGTTGTTTTTCCCTCTTTTATAATTGGAATCATTCCATTGTAATCTTTCATCCATTCAAAAAAAGTTTTATTTCGCTCTATTTTTCTGACTAAACAAAAGATGGCGACTCCGCTGGGACCTCATCTCTACTGATGAGAACGTCATATTGGTTGTACCCCGAACTAAAGGAAAGACGTCATATTGGCTGTTACTTTCTTCTGCTCTGGGCGAGCTTGAGCACCTCCACATCAATCAGATTTTGGAGTATGTCTTTGAAGATGTAACAATTTTTGATAGGGTGCCCCAGTATCCTGTAGTACAAGCAGTAATTGAGGTTGTCGGTCTTGCCTACCTTTTCAGGACGTCTACCTTCAGGAAGCTTCAGTCTATTGCTCTTGTTGAGTAATTTGAACAACGAATTAACATGCTCGTCTTTGAAGGAGTACTGCTTGTTGGCGCGTAGCTGACTTGAAGAGCTACCCCCTTTAGCTGGTTTGGATTTAGAAGGAGACTTCGTCTCTGTCGCCAGTGTGTCCTTTCATTTAGGTTGAAAAGATGCTTCTGGCGTGCGCCTTGTCGACTTTTCGGGTCTAGGCTTGTTTTCTTTTGCCTTAACCCTGGCGACAATCTCTTCTGCCTGTTCGCCTTGTGGGACCAACTGCTTCCAGGTACGACTTTCAGCTATCCCAATCTGAGGTAGGAGTGAGCTTTGCAAATTGCGATGGCATGTTTTCACTAGGGTGGCCTGAGTCATACCGCTAGGACATCAGAGTGCCATATTCTGAAATCTCTCAACAAATACCTTAATTGGCTCTCCTTTTCATTGCCTCTTTGCCAGAGAGTTGGCATGTTAATCTCTGAATCATCTTCAAAGAAATGGGTGAGAAAAAGCATCTCTAGATTACCACCGTTCTTGATAGAGCCTTCTGAGAGTTTCATGAACCATTCAAAAGCAATCCCTTTAAGGGTGCCAATGAATAAACATGCCAGGATGGTATCATTTGATACTACATTTCTGGTCTGGGACTTGAAGTAGTATATGTGCTAGTTCGGTGACCCCTTACCGTCGAAGGCCTATAGGGTCAGAGTTTTGAACTTAGGAGGGTACGGGACAAGATGCCACTCAGCCGGGTACGATCGGATCACTCCTACTTCTTGTAGGCCTTTTCGACTGGCGAGGGATTCAAGATGCTGTTCCAGTTTACTCATCCTTTTGGAATGAGTGATCCCATTCTTTGAATTGCCTTCCTCTTCGGATGGAGGCTTGGATGACTTAGAGTTGGAATGCTCTTCCTCCTCAGTATGTGCAGAAGACGAGCTTTTCCCTTCCTTTCATTTGCCTTTAGACTTCTTGGAAGGAGTCTTGACCTTACGCTTCTTCTTTTTGTCCTCAAACAATTGCGAAAGCATCTGCTTGAGATTGTCTATAGATTCTTATTGAGCATGAATCATATCGAGTTTTTCCCTCTGGGCCTGGGCTTGCTGTTCGAAGCGCCTGACCATTTCTTCAGGAGTGCTTGCCATATATGTAAAGGCTTCTTTCTCTACCGAAGAGTTCGAGGCCTGTGATTCTGTGATGGTAGAGTGTGACTCACTTACTTCAATGGCCCGGGTTAGGGCACTATAATCCACTACAGCTATTATGCCAGTTCGAGTGCGGGTATACCAGTACACTACTTCTAGCTCGGTGTCAGACTCGTCGGAGCTGACTATTGGCTGTTCCCCTTAGTTTTGTTTGGCGTAGTGCTTGGACCTACCATGTTCGCAGTAATTTCAGGGTACTCTGTATCGGAGAAGGTTCTCCTTATGCGCGAGGGACGCCTTTTGGCCGAGCGGGAGATTGACGAAGACGATAGCCGGTTGAACACCGACTGTTTGCTTATATGCGAGCTGCAGTGGCATTCAGAGAGCACCGCTATGATGAGCTGTTCAAGTAGCATAGTGGGGTGATTTAATGAGCACTCCACTTCTTTGTCAAGTAATCCCTTAGATCTGTCGGAGGGGATTTAAGAGACCAACATCGAGTCTCTGAGGACTTTTCAGCTCCCTTTTGAGCCTAGCCGTCGGAGAGCGAATGTTAACCTTGCGTTACAACTCCGAAACGCAAGGTTTAGAAACGCGAAGTTCACATTCTGTAGAATAGACACGGCTCTCACGTTTTGGCTTTGAGACGCGGGTCTTGTGCCTATGCTGAGAAGAGACGCGAACCTCACGTTGCTGATTATCGCATTTGTCTGGTGACACTTGAGAAACACAGACTTTATAAGTTTCGTGTTCTGTCGTAGAGACGCGGGTCTCGTGTCTATGAGAAGAGATGCGGACCTCGCGTTGCTGAACATCGGGTCTATGAGGTGAAGCCTCAGAAATGCGAGACTCTTGAGCTCTGAGTTTTGGTATCCAGATGCAGACTTCGCGCATCTGATGCGGTTCAGAAAAGATGCAGGCTAGAGCCTCGTGTCCTATATCTGCTGGATAGATGATTTTTCCAGTTTCTTGCATCTGTTGTCTGAAATCACCTAGAGGGGGGGAGGTGAATAGGTGACTAGCTAATCTAATGATGAATTAATGCGGAATTAAAACTATTAATGCAAACTAAAAACTATTATGCACAACATACTAAGTATAACACAAGAGTATAGCCGAATTCCCCGTGAAGGGATCTGAACTATCTCCTCAAGATTCCTCTAGATAAGAGTTGAGGTGCCGCTTTCCTTTCTTGGTTGAATACAAGTGTGAGCAAATAATCCCCAAGCATATAACAATATGGCACAAGTATATCAAGCAAGTAATGAATATGAACAATGAGAGCATGCAAGAAATAAACACAAGTGAGAGATAGAGAGAGCAATCGCAAACACGGGAGATTTGTTTCGAGGTTCGAGCACCCTTACTTTACGTCCCTACCTTCAACACTATGAAGGATTTCCACTAAAAACGATCCCACCGGATCACTCGGTGCCGCAACACCTACAAGCGAGTTCACACTAGAACTCTTTTGGACTCTCTAGTCCCTCTCTTGTTCCCGCAAGAACAAACACACCACAAGCACACTAGCTTGCTGAGGCCGCACCTCTACACCGAGCTCTCACTAGAATTCGAAACAATGCGAACCCGCAAGTCCGCCTCCTCAGATAAAAAGAATGAACACTTTGGTGATCACAACACTTTGATCACCTAAAATCCTCTCATAACAAAGATCCCTATAGGATTGATATAGCAATGGAAAGCTCAAGTGTGTGTGAGAAAAACTTGGATTGATTTGGTGGTGAAAAACTCAAAGAAATCACTTTAGAAATCTCTTGATAAACTCTTCTTTTGATTTGAATATTTTAGTACTAAAACAAGTGGGGAAAACCTCTACAATAAATAGGAAAAACTGGCTTTGAAACTCTCCAAAAATCTTGTCTAAAACAGCCCAAGGCAAGCCTCTTTTATAGGCATCCAAAATCTGCCCGTTGGAGGCCAACTCAGTAGTTCAGACTGCTGATGGTCGACCGCCCGGTGGACCGCCAACGGTCGAATTTTCAACCGTTAGGCAGATCAGTCGACCGGCCGGTCGACCGGAACTGGGCAATGACCCAGCGGTCGACCGGGCCATTTCCAGAGAGCAAAGGCTCTCTGGCAGTCGACCATGCGGTCGATCGGTCGACCGGAGCGGCCGATCGACTTCTGGATCGATCGACCGCCCGGTCGACCGGCAGAAGGCTGGTCCAACAGTTTTTTAGGGATTAAAAGTTTGTCCTTTTTATCTTTAATAAAATCCCATAAATTCTCTAAAAATCTATAAAAATAAGTTCAGTATTATACTTTGATATAAAAACATGTTTGAGTAAAAATCAAAGCATGTTACAAACATTTTGAACTATTTTTGTGTTCTGAAAATTTTAGCTTTAAACAAAATCCGTATTTTTCCAAATCGATTTTTTCAAAAACTTCTCCAAATATAAAAACAAGATATTCTAAACACTTTTAAAGCTTAGTGTGTGTGGATATGATCCACTACACATATATGATAAAATATCTATGTTTTTGACATTAAGCTCTAAATAAAGTTTTGATAAAAACATATGTATATATTGAAGCTTAAAACCAAACCGGTATTTTCCAAAACGAAATATCTTTTATGAAAACACATATAAATCTTTGTGTGTGAGTGTATATGAAACTTGAGCAATCCACCAACTAATCTATCCTTTACATTTTATCTAAAAATAAAATCTTATTAAAAACAAACTTAGACACAAGTCTTCTCTTGAAAAACTTCTCTTGAGAATCTTCTTCTCCTTCTTGACTTGGTCCAAAGAGCTAGACTCCTCTTGAGTACTTGATGCGATCTTGATGCACAAGCTCTTGAATTAACACGTGCTAGCTCAAAAACTTAACTTTAAATCCTTTATTGAAGCTAAACACTTACTAAGATCTTGATCCAATATCTGAGACTTAATTAAACACAAGATCATTAATACTATAACTACATGAGTTAATCATCATCAAAACTAGAGCGATGGGCCTTTGGGCCAACAATCTCCCCCTTTTTGATGATGACAAAACTCATGGAGTTATATATGCATGGATTAAAGTCAAGCTTCATAGAAGCTCCCCCTTAACTCATGCATAACAATAAACAAAAAGATATTGCAATGAAGTGCATAAAATTAAACAAATATATATGCATAAACAAGGTGAGAGAAAACATGCATAAATCAAAAAGTCTTTTTCCAAAAACCTTCTCCCCCTTTTTGTTTAAACTTTCAAAATCATTTTTCCCATTTTGTAAAACATAAGAAGCATAAACTCAA
Source organism: Agave tequilana (assembly GCA_038442645.1). Classification (NCBI taxonomy): domain Eukaryota; kingdom Viridiplantae; phylum Streptophyta; class Magnoliopsida; order Asparagales; family Asparagaceae; genus Agave; species Agave tequilana. The sequence goes on from JAVJIF010033121.1 coordinate 220,621, forward strand.
TATATGCAAAAACTCAAATATGCATATATAAACTCAAAATCTTTCTCCCCCTTTTGTCAATCATCAACAAAGGGGTAAGAATAAGGATATATATATGATATACATTCATGAAGAGGAAGACACTAAGTTAGCTTCCCTGCATACATGCATTACATGAAGAAGGGATGACAAACCCTAACTCACATAAAGCATAATATACAATACAAAAGTGGAGATGTGAAGCTCTCCCTACACACGTGTATCACATAAAGAAGACCCTACACACGTGTATCACATAAAGAAGAGATGTCAAACTCCTCAATACAAGATACACTCAACATGAATCTATATATAGAAGAGATGTTAAGCTCCCTTCGCATATAGGCAATTTACATATCAAAATATTTTTAACACAAATTTTGATAATTATTCAAAGTAATAAAACAAATTTTGAGATACCATTTACAAAATTTTAAGATATCACAAGATATTTGATACCAAATGAAATTGAAAATTTTGATACCAAATGAAATTGAAACATTTATAAATAGTGATACCAAACAAAGTAAAATATTTTATATTTAGATACCAATTGAAATATATGGTAAATTTTGATACCAAGAAAAGTAATACATTTTGATACCAAGTAATCGAAACCCAATTGAAATTGAAACATATTGATACCAATTGAAGTATATTGTAAATTTTGATATCAAATAAATAGTACAATATGAAGTATATTTTGATATCAATTTAAATACCAATTGAAAATAATGCATAAACTTATTAAAATACCAATTGGGATACCAATTGAAATTAAGATACAAAACAAGCTTAGCATAAACATAATTTGTGCTTTTAACAAGTAAGGCTATAGTAAATCAAGCACAATCAAATCATATATATGTATGAAAATGAAAATACTAATAGAAATGATATTATTTGAAAATTTGAAGCATACATATATAAGAAAACATATGAGCATACAAAATAAATATCAATTGTGATACCAATTGAAAACACAATGAGGATCAAGTGTATAGCTCATAAATAACAACCCTATTCATGCACATGATAAAAGGTTTTCAATAAGGCATACAAGGCATGGTCGCCCATCCGTCCGCCCTTTAAGGGGTTGGTAGGGGTTTTCAAAAATAAGAGCTTGAAAATATTTTGCAAGATTTGAAAAGCACTACCAAATGAAGAATAAATAACTAGTTTAAAGTAATTTTTGAAAAACTAGTTAAAGATCCTTCAAACATGAAAAAAACAAAACATATATATATATATATCATGAATCATACCAAATACATAAGTGTTGACACTCGAAATCTATAAAGCTCAAAACTTGTCATGAAGACAATGTCATGAGTAAACAAGTGAAGTGTAAGTGTACAAGGATCATGTAAATAGCATTTTCATGAAAATAATCTATGTGGCTCAAGATAAACAAGAATTTCTTTTTATCAAAAACATGAAAAACATAAAATTTATTTTCATTAAAAACAAACTTCAAGGCATATGTATGTTCTATCAAAACTAAAAATATACATACATATCCTAAACACAAAAGAGTCTATAATGAAATTTGCATGAAGGCAAGAGACCCAAGGGTATATATGTATATCTATTAGTTTTGAATAAAAATTACATATACATGAAGCAAAAACATACACAAGGATAGGTAAAACAAGTGTAAATGAGGAAATCATCAAAACTAGGTTATACATGTACATGTAATGAGTACAAATGGGCAATGAAGTGCAAAAATCTAATAATAGTGTAGCTCACTACTTGTACGAGTATATACACAAGTTTTGACAAAAACTACATTTAAACAAGTATTTACCTCATGAAATACAAAACATGATCATTTAACAAAATAAGCATTTAAACCAAAACATGCTAAAGTCATTAATAAAAGCATGTAAACTAAAATAGGAGTTTTTAGAGATAGTTACCAAACTATAAGAACTATACTCCAAGTCTCCAAAATATGGTGGTCCTTCCACCAAAACTACCTTGATAGCGGTGCATCAATTTTGTATGTCAATCTAGCTCATGCATCCACCACCTAGGCACAAACGCTCTCACGTCATGTGAGAGCCTACACCTACATCAAACACAAGAGGTGAGAATTTTGGTACCCATTTTCTTTTGGGTCCATGGGGGTTAGTCTTATTCGAAACCCAAACATTTTTATTAGCAATATTTATAGAATTTACCTTATCATAAAGAAACTTTGCTAAATGGCCTTTGCGGCCGCAATGTGTAAATTTGTACACTCTAGGATGCACATGAGAATGAGTGTGATCATGATGGGCAAAATGTGCATATGTGTGTCGTGGGTGATGTGCATGAACATGTTGAGCTTGGTTCTTTTGAAATAAGGCTTCCAATCTATTATGGTTAGATGCACAATTACTCAAAGTTGAGCTCAAGCAATCTATTCTATTTTTCAAAAATTTAATCTCATTTTTATCAATGGTTGTAGCATGAAAAGCATGGTCAACAATCTTTTTCTTTTTAAAAACATTTTCCTTTTCTTTTGAAATAATTTTTCTTTTCAAGGAGTTATTTTCTTGTAAGGCAATTTCTTTTTCTTTTTCCACCAAATTAATCTTATTTTTCAAAGAAGTATTTCCTTCACAAAGATCATTTAATTTTGAAGATAAGAAAATATTTTCCTTTTTCAAGAGATCATTTTCTTTTGAAACACATGCAAGTTTATTTTGAAATGAATCTTTTTCTATCAAAATGGAATCATATTTATTTTTTAATTTCTTATTAATCATATTTATTTTTTAAGCATGTCATATTTTCAAGGAGTTGTTGACAAAAAGATGCAAGCTTATCATATGACATATCAACATCCTCATCTAACTCGGATTCAGAGTTTATCTCAAGGGGGTTATCCCCTTGGACCATATAGCATACGTTGGGAGCTTCACTTCCATCATCCGAGTCGCTCCCCGCATAATATTGTTCTTGTTCTCTAAGGGAGACTATAGTGTTTCATACTACAAAAGTAGAATCAAAGTTAGAAACCCTACATAGATAATCATCACTTAGGGTTGATTTTAAACCATGGATGGCTTTTGAGTTAGCCTCAAGATACTTGCTATTACTAAATTATGAATCCTTAATGGTAGCAAGATAAACATGAATGCCTTGGGCTTTGAGGTACAAAGACATCTTAACTTTTCAAGTTTGGATGTTAAGAATGTCAAACAAAGGAGGTGACATGAAATCCATGTGTGTGTACAAATATTGTGATTAGCTATAAGTGAGGATCTTTAACTCTAGGTTATTAGACCCAAATCAAGAGCACTTGGCTCTGATACCAATACCTAGAGGGGGGTGAATAGGTGACTAGCTAATCTAATGATGAATTAATGCGGAATTAAAATTATTAATGCAAACTAAAAACTATTATGCACAACACACCAAGTATAACATAAGAGTGTAGCCGAATTCCCCGTGAAAGGCTCTGGACTATCTTCTCAAGATTCCTCTAAATAAGAGTTGAGGTGCCGCTTTAGCTCTCTTGGTTGAACACAAGTGTGAGCAAACAATTCCCAAGCATATAATAATATGGCACAAGTATATCAAGCAAGTAATGAATATGAACAATGAGAGCATGCAAGAAATAAACACAAGTAAGAGATAGAGAGAGCAATTGCAAACACGAGAGATTTGTTTCGAGGTTCGAGCACCCTTACTCTACGTCCCCGCCTTCAACACTATGAAGAATTTTCACTAAAAACGATCCCACCGGATCACTCGGTGTCGCAGCACCTACAAGCGAGTTCACACTAGAACTCCTTTGGACTCTCTAGTCCCTCTCTTGTTACCGCAAGAACAAACACACTAGCTTGCCGAGGCCGCACCTCTACACCGAGCTCTCACTAGAACTCGAAACAACGCGAACCCGTAAGTCCGTCTCCTCAAATACAAAGAATGAACATTTTGGTGATCACAACGCTTTGATCACCTAAAATCCTCTTACAACAAAGATCCCTATAGGATTGATATAGCAATGGAAAGCTCAAGTGTGTGTGAGAAAAACTTGGATTGATTTGATGGTGAAAAACTCAAAGAAAACACTTTAGAAATCTCTTGATAAACTCTCCTTTTGATTTGGAAATTTTAGCACTAAAACAAGTGGAGAAAACCTCTACAATAGATAGGAAAAACTGGCTTTGAAACTCTCTAAAAATCTTGTCTAAAACAGCCCAAGGCAAGCCTCTCTTATAAGCATCCAAAATCTGCCCGTTGGAGGCCAACTCAGCAGTTCAGACTGCTGATGGTCGACCGCCCAGTCGACCGCCAATGGTCAAATTTTTGACCGTTGGGCAGATCGGTCGACTGGCCGGTCGACCAGAAACGGGGCAATGACCCAGCGGTCGACCGCCCGGTCGACTGGGCCATTTCCAGAGAGCAAAGGCTCCCTGGAGGTCGACCGTGCGGTCGATCGGCCCAAGCTATACACGTTTGTGCACATGGGGACCGGAGCGGCCGACCGACTTCTGGATCGGTCGACTGCCCGGTCGACCGGCAGAAGGCTGGTCCAACAGTTTTTTAGGGATTAAAAGTTTGTCTTTTTATCTTTAATAAAATCCCATAAATTCACTAAAAATCTACAAAAATAAGTTCAGTATTATACTTTGATATACAAACTTGTTTGAGTAAAAATCAAAACATGTTACAAATATTTTGAACTATTTTTGTGTTATGAAAATTTTGGCTTTAAGCAAAATCCGTATTTTTCCAAATCGATTTTTTCAAAACTTCTCCAAATATAAAAACAAGATATTCTAAACACTTTTAAAGCTTAGTGTGTATGGATATGATCCATTACACATATATGATGAAATATCTATGTTTTTGACATTAAGCTCTAAATAAAGTTTTGATAAAAACATATGTATATATTGAAGCTTAAAAACCAAACCGGTACTTTTTAAAACGAAATCTCTTTTATGAAAAACACATATAAATCTTATGTGTGTGTATATGAAACTTGAGCAATCTACCAACTAATCTATCCTTTACATTTTATCTAAAAATAAAATCTTACTAAAAATAAATCTAGACACAAGTCTTCTCTTGAAAAACTTCTCTTGAAAATCTTCTTCTCCTTCTTGACTTGGTCCAAAGAGCTAGATTCCTCTTGAGTACTTGATGCGATCTTGATGCACAAGCTCTTGAATCAACACGTGCTAGCTCCAAAACTTGACTTTAAATCCTTTATTGAAGCTAAGCACCTACTAAGATCTTGATCCAATATCTGAGACTTAATTAAATACAAGATCATTAGTACTATAACTACATCAGTTAATCATCATCAAAACTAGAGCGATGGGCCTTTGGGCCAACATTGTTGACGTACGCGATGCCTTTTTTGACGTTCAGCATTCCGATTACGCTTCATGGGTTGTTGAGGATCTCGGGTAACCTGAAGCTTAGGAAGAGGAGGGGCATGACAAGATTGGCCTTCAATGACGTTAGCCTCGCGGGTCTCGTAGGAGACGTTGACGCGGGCCACACGTGTGATGCGGGCAGAAATAGTCCTGTTTACGCAGGCCATCTTTGGGGAAGTCTCCGAAGAGACTTGAGAGCGGATCTTCGAGGAGACCTTTCGGTACTACCATACCACCATGGGGCTCTTGGAGCCCGAAGAGAGAAACTCCTCATATTTTACCTGGTCAAATTTCACAACAAGTGACTCGATCGGTTTCCCCATAAAGGTGACGTCACCTTGCACTACAACTTGCTCATCAGTAGAGAAAGTAGTCCTAACGGAGTCGCCATCTCTTGTAGGGGGAAAGTTGAAAGTGTATCGCAAAATTGTCTTGAATCAATGAAAAATTATAACTCAAAATTCCAACAATAAGAGAGAGGAGATGCTCAAGCTCATATCCCCTCTTTGTTTAAGGCTGGGTTATTTGCGTAGCGGGGAAAAGTGATTCTTATTTTCCGTTGACCGGTGTGAACGTCAAACTCTTCTGAAAATCTTCTCCTAGGATCACTGATGGAGTAGCACATCTCCTATCCAATGAAATCTTAAAGAGACTTAGGCAAAAACTTAAACTCAACAAGTTGGTATAAGAGTTGAACTTTTTATAAGTATTCCTCAGCTGAAAAATTTTGGCTCTTTTTAATAGTAAACTGAGCTATTTATTAGGGTTTTTGGGTAAAACACTCCCCTAAAAATCCTCCATAATGGGGTTAACTCCCATCATTATGTGGGTAGTACTTGACCAAGTAATGGGGGTAGTTATAACTGAATGCAAGGCTCATTTGCAGTTGAAATGCGGGCTTGAACTCTGCATTTAGCCATTGAGATAATGTTAGACGCGGGCCTAGAGCCCTGTGTTTTGGCATTGCTGTGGTATTGAGACGCGGGCATCGAGCTCTACTGAGACGCGGGCTTCGAGCTCCGCGTCTTGGCTCTGCAGTGATGCTGAGATGCGGGCTTCGAGCCCCTCATTTTGGCACTGTATCAATGATTTTTATCAGCCTTGCATCTGAATTATGGGCTCTGCATTTGACGACTTGTTTTAGTGATTTTTAGACAGTCTACAAAGAGGAGGAAAACTCTGAAAATAGAAGTAGTCATTCGAAGAGGATGAGTAAATTAAAGCAACATCTCGAAGCCCTAGCAAACCGAGGCGGCCTCCAAGACATGGGGATAATCCGGCCATACCCAGCAGAATAGGATACGACACCCTACCCTCCCAAGTTCAGGATACCGACCCTCCATACTTTCAATGGTAAAAGTTCACTGAACCAACACATATACTACTTTAAATCCCAAACTGGGAATGTAGTATCAAACGTTGCTATTATAGCTCGTTTGTTTATTGGCACTCTTAAGGGGGTCGCCTTTAAATGGTTCATGAAACTTTCTATTGGCTCAATCAAGATAGGGGTTGACCTTGAAAAGTTATTTCTGGCTCATTTCTTTGAAGAGGGTACAGAAATTTCAGTGCCAACTCTCCTTGCAGCCAAGCAAAAAAAGGGGAGTCTATCAAAACTTTTATCGAAAGATTTTGGAGTATGGCACTCCGTTGTCCAAGCAGCATGACCCAGTCTATACTGGTTAAAACATGTCACCATAATCTACAAATTACCCTGCTCACTCAAATAAGAGTGGCAGAATATCGCACTTGGAAGCAGTTGTGCTACAAGACGAATAGGCGGAAGAAATTATCACCAGGGTCAGGGCTGAAGAAAAGACAGCAAACCAAGACCAGACAAACCAACATGGCATGCCCCAGAGTCATCTTCTCAACTAAGAAAAAGAGATAGTCTGACAACAGAGGTCAAATCACCTTCAAAGACCTAGTTAGTCAGAAGGAGTAGGACTCCCGACCAAGCATGTGTTGGCCCAAAGGCCTATCACCCTAGTTTTGATGATGATCAACTCATGAAGTTATGTTTACTAATGATCTTGTGTTTAATTAGTGACAGATTCATTATCAAGATCTTAGTAGGTGCATAGCTCAACAAAGGATAAGATGTCAAGATTTGGAGTTAGCACGGTGTGATCCAAGGAGCTTTTGGATCAAGCTTGGACCAAGTCAAGAAGATGAGAAGACTTCAAGGGAAGACTTCAAGATCAAGACTTGTGTCTAAGTATAAGATTTTGTTTTTGTTTTAGATAAAATGTAAAGGATAGATAGTTGGTGGATTGCTCAAGTATATATATCACGCACACACTCTTGTTTTACTTGTCTTTTCATAAAAGAATTTTTAGATTTAGAAAAGACTTTCTTTTTGAAAAAACATAGTTTTGGTTTTTGGTATTCAAAGTTATATGTTTCAACCAAAACCATATTTAGAGCTTAATGCCAAAAATATAGATATTTCATCTTGATTGTGTAGTGGATCATATCCATACACACTATGCCTTAAAATGAATTATAATATCTTGTTTTTGTATTTGAAGATGTTTTGGAAAAACAAAGTTTAGAAAACATGTTTTGAAAAATACAGTTTTCATCATGAGCCAAATATTTTCAAGTTACAAAAATAGTCCAATCTTTTATAACATGCCTTGATTTTGTGCAAGCATGTTTGATTATCAAAGTATATTGGTTAAACTATTTTTGTAGATTTTTATGTATTTTATGGGATTTTATTTGAGCCAAAAAGACCATGTTTTTAAATCCCAGAAAACTGTTTCAGGCTTCGGATAAGTCGACTAGTAGCCTTTATAAGTCGACTAATCCTGGAGTCGGCCGACCGGACCGGTCGACCGACGTGCACAAACGTGCACGCCTTTGTGCACTGGAGGACGGCCGACCGTGCCGGTTGACCGCTCCAGAGAGCAGAGCTCTCTGGAAAGTTCGGCCGACCGTACGGGTCGACCGACAGAGAGTTAGACTCTCAGCTCCAGTGGGTCGGTCGACCCAGGCGGTCGACCGTGGCTCCAACGGTCAGAAATTCGACCGTTGGCGGTCGACCGCACCGGTCGACCGGCGGTTCTGGCAAAGCCCCAACGGCTAGTTTTTGACAGCCTATATATTTGGGGGTTTGTGGACTGTTTTCAACAAGATTTTGGAGACTCTTAGAGCCAGTTTTTTCCATTCATTCCAGAGGTTTTTCTCCACAATATTAGAGCCAATACTTCCAATTAAAAGGAGAGTTTATCAAGAGTGTAAAAGAGATTTTCTTGAGTTTTCACCAAAGATTCTTTCCTTGCTTTTCTCACACAAACACTTGAGCATCCATTGATTATTCAATCCTTAGGAGTGTTGTAGTGAGAGCCTTTAGGTGATCAAAGTGTTGTGATCACCAAAGATCTTTTCTTTGTTCTTTAAGGAGACGGGCAAGTGTGCTCGTGGTTGTTTAGAGTTCGGGTGCGAACTCTTCTTGTTTGAGGTGCGGCCTCGGCGAGCTAGTGAGCTTGCGTGTGTACGGGACTAGGGAGTCCGAGGGCTTGTAGGTGTTGCGGCACCGAGGAGAGATCCATTGGGATCTAGCATAGTGGAAATCCTTCGTGTGTCGAAGGCGGGGATGTAGAGCAAGTGCGCTCGAACCTCGAAACATACCCTTGTGTTTGCGATTGCTCACTCTCTCTCTCTCTCTCTCTCTTTGTCTCTTTTATATCTTGCATGCTTTATTGTCTATCTTTATATGCTTGATATATTCATTTGTGCTCATTGATATACATGCATGGGATTGTTTGCTAACACTTGTATTCAACCAAGAGAGCCAACGCGGCACCTCAACCCATTCAAGGGGAATCTAGAGGAGTTTGTCCAGAGCCCTTCACGGGGAATTCGGCAACACTCTTGTGTTATACATAGTGTTTAGTGTAAAAGTTTTAATTAGGTCATAATTGCTTTTAGCTTCCGCATTATTTGCATCATTCATCATTAAGTGACCATTAGATTAGCCTTCACCTATTCACCCCCCTCTAGGTGAACCTTACAATTGGTATCAGAGCCAAGTGCTCTTGATTTGGGTCTTACAACCTAGAGTTAAAGTCCTCCTTTTAGGCTAATCACAATATTTATACACACACCATGGACTTCATGTCACCACCCACCTTTGACATTCTTAACATCCAAATTTGGAAGGTTAAGATGTCTTTATTCCTCAAGGCCTTAGGCATTCATGTTTATCTTGCCACAACTAAAAATGATTATTGTTTAAATGGCAAAAACATTGAGGCTAATGCAAAAGCCCTTCATGCTTTAAAGTCAACCCTTAATGATGATTATTTATCTAGGGTTTCTAACGTTGACTTGGCTTTTGTAGTGTGGAACACCCTCCTCTCCCTTGGCGAAAAAGATCAATACTATGCGGGGAGTGACTCGGATGTTGGAAGCAACACCTCCAACATGTGCTACATGGTCCAAGGGGATAACCCCCTTGAGGTAAACACCGAATCCGAGCTTGATGAAGATGTTGATATGACCTATGATGAGCTTACATCTTTTTGTCAACAACTTCTAGAAAATATGACATGCTTAAGAAAGATAACAAGAAAATGAAAAGGAAATTTGATTGCATGCATATAGAACAAGATTCATTTAAATATAAGATTGCATGTTTAGAAAAAGAAAATGATGTTTTGAAAAATGAAAATATTTCCTTGATGTCTAAATTGAATGACTTATGTGAAGGAAATATGATTTTGAAAGATAAAATTGCTTTGGTGGAAAAACAAAAAGAAATTGTTTTTCAAGAAAATTCTTGTTTGAAAAGAAAAATGTTTGAAAAAGAAAAGGAAGAAGTTTGTAAAAAGAAAAAGAAAAATAATTCTTTATCTCATCATGCTTTACATGCTACCACTAATGAGATTAAAGATTTGAAAAATAAAATGGATTGTTTGAACTCAAATTTGAGCACATGTGCATTCAATCATACTAGGTTGGAGTCAATGTTTTCAAAGAAACAAACTCCACACATTCATGCACATCATAATCATGCATTTGCTTATGTTGCACAACACGATCACAAACATTCACATAAGCATACTAAGGTGTACAAATGTACACATTGTGGCCGCAAAGGCCATTTAGCAAAGTTTTGTTATGATAGGATACATCACTTAAATTTTGCTAATAATAAGAATGTTTGGGTTCCTTATTGTACTAACCCCAAAGGACCCAAGAAAAAATGGTACCAAAACTCCCACCATATGTATTTGATGTAGGTGAGGGCTCTCACAAAACGTGAGAGAATTGGTACCTTGGTAGTGGATGCAAATGGACTTGATGGACACACATTTGGAGCACCGCTATCAAGGAGGTTTTGGTGGGACAACCACCATGGTTGGAGCTTTGGAGTTGGTAACAATCTCTAAACTCCTACTTTTTATGTACATGCCTTTTACATATATCATATTCATAGCATGTTCATATTTTGTGTTTTTATGTGCTTCATGTGGTAATAACATGCTTAGATGTAGTTTTTATCAAAACTTGTATTATACATGTACAAATAGTGAGCTACATTTGTTTTATATATATTTGCACTTCATGCTCATTTGTACCCACTATATGCACATGTATAGACTAGTTTTGATGAGTCTCTTTTATACATGTTTTGCCAATTTTTTTTTGATTTTACTTCATGTATATGCATTTTTATTCAAATCTAATAAATATACATGTATACCCGTGAGTCTCTTGCTTTCATGCAAATACATTTGATAAACTCTTTTATGTTTGGGATATGTATGTGTATTGTTAGGATTGGATAAATCATACATATGCCTAGAAGTGTATTAATTTTTTAATGAAAAATAATTTCTCATGTTTTTGTTTTATAAAATGTTATTCATGATTTGAGCTTCAATGTTTATTTTCATGAAAATGCTATTTATATGACTCTTGTACACTCACATTTTATTCATTTTGTCATGACCTTGTTTCATGAACACCTTTTTATGAGCTTTATAGATCTTGAGTGTCATATTTGTGTATTTGGAATGATTCATGAAAAACATATGACTTCATGTTTTTGAAGGATCTTTAACTAGTTTTTCAAAATTATTTTAACTAGTTATTGTTCCTCATTTGGTAGTGATTTTCAATGCTATAATATTTTCAAATCTATTTTTGAAACTCCTACCTTCAATGGGAGGATGGATGGGCGATTATGCCTTATATGCTTCATTGAAAATCTTTTACCTTGTGCATATGAAGGGTGGTAGGTTATGAGATATACACTTGATCTTATTGTTATGTCAATTGGTATCATTGGACTCTTTCAATTGGTATCTAAATTGATAATTTTTGTATATACTCATATTTTGTTTTCTTATATATGTATGTATCAATTTCACTTGGTATACTCATTTCTCATACATATATATGATTTTCATGTGCTTAACTTTTAATTGGTTCACATTTTTAAAAGCACAAAGTTTATGATGAAAAATAAAATTTTTTGATCATTATGTTTACTATTGGTATCAATATGCTTCAACTTCATATTTGTTAAACTTCAATTGGTATCAATATGTTTTATAATAATGATTATTTTCAATTAGGTATCTTAAAATTTGATTGTTTTACAAGAGCTCTGATACCTTTAAAATTTTTTTTAAGAAAAATTAGAAAAATTCAAAATGTTTTGATATGTATTTCCTATATGCAAGGAGAGCTTAACATCTCTCTTATATATAGATTCATGTTGAGTATATTATAAATTGAGAAGCTTGACAACTCTTCTTTATATGATATACGTGTGTAGGGGGAGCTTCACATCTCCTCTTATGCATTACATAATATGCGTTATGTGAATTAGGGCTTGTCATCCCTCTTTCATGTAATGTATATGTGTAGGGAAGCTAACTTAGCGTCTTCCTCTTCATGACTGTATATCGCATATAAATCTTTATTGATTGATTGGTATTACCCCTTCTTGATCTCTTTGTTTTTGACAAAAAGGGGAAGAAAAATTTGTTTGATTTGATTTTACTTTGACCCCTTTGTTGATGAGTGACAAAAAGGGGGAGAAGTATTTGAGTTTATATGCATGTTTTCGTTGCTTAAGGGGGAGAAGTATTTGTCTTCCTTGTTCATTATGCATATATTTTTTTATTGCAAATAGGAGAAAAAGATTTTGATTTATGCCTGTTGCATGTTTTATCTCCATACTTGCATACATATTCATGTGCCTCATTGCCAGATCTATTATTTATTTTGTATGCATGAGTTAAGGGGGAGCTTCTTTGAAGCTTTACTTTAATCCATGCATATATAACCTCATGAGTTTTGTCATCATGAAAAAGGGGGAGATTGTTGGCCCAAAGGCCTATCACCCTAGTTTTGATGATGATCAACTCATGAAGTTATGTTTACTAATGATCTTGTATTTAATTAGTGACAGATTCATTATCAAGATCTTAGTAGGTGCATAGCTCAACAAAGGATAAGATGTCAAGATTTGGAGCTAGCACGGTGTGATCCAAGGAGCTTTTGGATCAAGCTTGGACCAAGTCAAGAAGATGAGAAGACTTCAAGGGAAGACTTCAAGATCAAGACTTGTGTCTAAGTATAAGATTTTGTTTTTGTTTTAGATAAAATGTAAAGGATAGATAGTTGGTGGATTGCTCAAGTATATATATCACACACACACTCTTGTTTTACTTGTCTTTTCATAAAAGAATTTTTAGATTTAGAAAAGACTTTCTTTTTGGAAAAACATAGTTTTGGTTTTTGGTATTCAAAGTTATATGTTTCAACCAAAACCATATTTAGAGCTTAATGCCAAAAACATAGATATTTCATCTTGATTGTGTAGTGGATCATATCCATACACACTATGCCTTAAAATGAATTATAATATCTTGTTTTTGTATTTGAAGATGTTTTGGAAAAACAAAGTTTAGAAAACATGTTTTGAAAAATACAGTTTTCATCATGAGCCAAATATTTTCAAGTTACAAAAATAGTCCAATCTTTTATAACATGTCTTGATTTTGTGCAAGCATGTTTGATTATCAAAGTATATTGGTTAAACTATTTTTTTAGATTTTTATGTATTTTATGGGATTTTATTTGAGCCAAAAAGACCATGTTTTTAAATCCCAGAAAACTGTTTCAGGCTTCGGATAAGTCGACTAGTAGCCTTTATAAGTCGACTAATCCTGGAGTCGACCGACCGGACCGGTCGACCGACGTGCACAAACGTGCACGCCTTTGTGCACTGGAGGACGGCCGACCGTGCCGGTCGATCGCTCCAGAGAGCAGAGCTCTCTGGAAAGTTCGGCCGACCGTACGGGTCGACCGACAGAGAGTTGGACTCTCAGCTCCAGTGGGTCGGTCGACCCAGGCGGTCGACCGTGGCTCCAACGGTCAGAAATCCGACCGTTGGCGGTCGACCGCACCGGTCGACCGGCGGTTCTGACAAAGCCCTAACGGCTAGTTTTTGATAGCCTATATATTTGGGGGTTTGTGGACTGTTTTTAACAAGATTTTGGAGACTCTTAGAGCCAGTTTTTCCCATTCATTCCAGAGGTTTTTCTCCACAATATTAGAGCCAATACTTCCAATTAAAAGGAGAGTTTATCAAGAGTGTAAAAGAGATTTTCTTGAGTTTTCACCAAAGATTCTTTCCTTGCTTTTCTCACACAAACACTTGAGCATCCATTGATTATTCAATCCTTAGGAGTGTTGTAGTGAGAGCCTTTAGGTGATCAAAGTGTTGTGATCACCAAAGATCTTTTCTTTATTCTTTGAGGAGACGGGCAAGTGTGCTCGTGGTTGTTTAGGGTTCGGGTGCGAACTCTTCTTGTTTGAGGTGCGGCCTCGGCGAGCTAGTGAGCTTGCGTGTGTACGGGACTAGGGAGTCCGAGGGCTTGTAGGTGTTGCGGCACCGAGGAGAGATCCATTGGGATCTAGCATAGTGGAAATCCTTCGTGTGTCGAAGGCGGGGATGTAGAGCAAGTGTGCTCGAACCTCGAAACATACCCTTGTGTTTGCGATTGCTCACTCTCTCTCTCTCTCTCTTGTCTCTTTTATATCTTGCATGCTTTATTGTCTATCTTTATATGCTTGATATATTCATTTGTGCTCATTGATATACATGCGTGAGATTATTTGCTAACACTTGTATTCAACCAAGAGAGCCAACGCGGCACCTCAACCCATTCAAGGGGAATCTAGAGGAGTTTGTCCAGAGCCCTTCACGGGGAATTCGGCAACACTCTTGTGTTATACATAGTGTTTAGTGTAAAAGTTTTAATTAGGTCATAATTGCTTTTAGCTTCCGCATTATTTGCATCATTCATCATTAAGTGACCATTAGATTAGCCTTCACCTATTCACCCCCCTCTAGGTGAACCTTACAGCATGTGCCAATAAACTATACTTCTTCAAGTATAATTATGTGGTCTCTCTATTCAGGCTACTCCAAAAAGTAACAAACTGAAATTGCCAGAGCCAGACGCCCCGAAAAAGTGGGAAAAACATATGATCCTAGCTACTGTTATACCATAGGATGCTGGAACACCCTACTAAGAATTTCTACATCTTTAAAGATGCTCTTTAGGCTCTGATTGACGTAGAGGTACTTAAGCTCCGTCCAGAGCAGAAGAACGTGACTGCCAACATGACAACTATATCACCTATTTAATTTGGCAGGGATCTCCCGCTAGCACCAACCGTAGTGGTTCCCATCCCAAAAGGAGAATTAAGAGTGGTCAATATTGATCTTCATAACTAGAAGAAGAAAGGTCTTTTCCTGTTCCTACTCCTCGAGGAGGGACAATGTGGGTCTATCCTGACATTGTTGAAAGCCATCAATGGATGACTGTCACAAACAAGAAGTCCAAAGGCAAGCCAAAGCGTCCTTCTGCAATGTGGTGGGTATCTTTACCGGAGAAACTGAGAAAGATGTTGCTTCCCTCTTTAGTTCAGAAAAGGAGGAGTCTCTCTTTGCGCCTGACACAGGTGCATCTCCCACATCAAAGACTCAATTTGGCAAGCAGTACTTGAAACAGTACGGTGAAGTGATGGTAGACTCCCCCAGTCAGCTGAGGAAACAATCGAGCAGTCCATGAAGCCATCCATGAAAAAATAGAAAGAACTTTGTTATGTCAAAGCTTTCTAGAAAGGTGGAGTGGGACCATCAACTCCCTCCATCAACTCTCTTCCATTCTGATGTTTTGGCTCAGCTAGCCAACATCCCTGCTTGAATCACCTTTTACGAACTCCTGAGGCTATCCAAGTTTACAAGGGATACCTTAAGAGAAGCATTAGCAGATGCAGAAGGTTTCATGGCCCACATTTCTACTATATGCGGAGAGGAAGATGACAACCATTGCGACCACACCTCAAAACAGTTTTCCTGCATCACTTTCACCCCAGAAGACATGCAAGTTAAGGGAAACATAATAGACCCCTGTATTATACAGGGTATATTGGATCATCTAAAGTGAGTCATGTTCAGGTTGATTCGGGATCCGTGTTGAGTATTATGCCCCGCAAGGTCATGCAACATTGGGGGATCTGCACCAACCAGTTAAGTGCCACTCAGACAACCATCTATGGCCTCAATGCCAATGGTACACGGCCGATTGGAAAATCAAGCTCAGATGTCATATTGGGGACCTGAAATCTGAGGTGAAATGTTATGTCATTGAAGCTGACACCTCATACAACTTGCTGCTGGGTGTTTCGGAAGGATTAATTGCATTGAGAAAGAGTTTAGAGTAAATCGTGGATTGTCGTGTACCGATGATCAAGAACTTCGAATGTACATGCAGGTTTACTTTACTCTTTCCGAATCACCGTTCGTAGCATAAGCTAGGATGGGTCATATCCGCAGGGAGGGTTAGCAATAGAAGCATTCAAGGTTTATATTGAACTCTTCGTGAAGAAAAACGAAGGTTCTTCTTTGTTTTAAGAAATGAAAAAAAATGATGTGGAAGGTGAGTGAAAAATATTTAGGGGTTTTGTAAAGGAAAGGAAGAAACGAGAATAAGGATGGAAGGAAAACGGAGATATTTGAAAAAAGAAAGTTTTCAGAAGAGAGGTTTTTTAAGTATGATATAAAGAGAAGCCATGACTAACTAACTTTCTAATTTACTAACTTACTACTCTCGTCAGGTGTTGCATGCCTCATATTGATTCATCGGCAATGGTATGTCTTGCTTTGCCAAGTCCTTGTATTGTCCCATGTCGAAGGTTAGGCTAGGCTAGTTGCCTCCTTGAATCATTGGCTCCCTAAATAGATTTTCAACAGTGGAACAAGGATAGTCACTCTTAAAGATGCTAAGAAAACATGCAAGATTCATTAGTCCATCAAAGCTATAATAAAGCGAGAATGAAATAAGAAACTTGTAATGTAGTCATTAGCATAGTGAAGTGCTCCATCTTCATGTTCCATCAAGCACTTGTTCTAAAGACAAGGCCCTAAGTGAGGCTCACATGAATCATATGGAGGGGGACTTAGCATTTGCAAAGAATAAAAAGCAACTCATCTTCATTGGGGGTAAGATAGACTTGTAATTTGCAAGACTAAAAAGAAGAAAGCATCCAATGAATCATATAAGTTAGCAATCACCCAAAGTTAGTAGTTAGTAAAATTAAAAGTTAGTTAGTCATGTTATTGAATTAGCTAGACATGGAAATAAAGAACAAGCAACAATTCATTGTAGAAATTAAATAGAAGAAAGTAAAAGCTTAAAGAAAATAATGCACTAGAACAAGAAAAGATTGGAAAATTGAAAGCTTGATCCTTGTATTGTGTTATCACCGTCTCCAATTACAAAGATTGCTCACTCTCACTCTCTCTTTTCTGACTCTAGAAGGAGAAAAAGAAATTACATAAGAGACTAAAAGAAAACCTAGAAAAATCCTAACAATTCCCTATAAAAATGCTCTTTTTCTCCTCCTGATTACAGAGGCCCTAGGCTATTTATATAGTCTTCATGAGAAGAGGCATCCCACTTCAGCCTCTGGATCAAATGCTGAAGGTAACGGCCAAAAGATTGCAGCGGGTCCGCGGCCGTTTTCTTGGCCGCCGCGCTAGCGGATTTTTGAGCCTTTCTGTTGTATCTCATATCCTCAGTGGATCTTCTAGAAACGGAGAATACACTTTGGACTGTCAGATCTGGGCTTTCTTCTTGTGGGCTTCTAATTTCTCTTTAATACTCAAAAATCATAATTGTTGGGCCTCCTTCTCCATTAAACATTGGACCCTGAAAAAAGGGAGAAAAAAGCAATAAAAATCCATATTTATTCAGATAAAGCATAGCATGGTGGTAAAAAATGATGCATAAATGATAATTTTTGGCGCCGTTGCCGGGGAGAGTAACGGTTTTTATTGAATTTTTGGAACTAAAATGAATTTTTTCTTCTCTGTTGCAGGTTACAGGTCAGAGAAAGCAGGAAAAAGATGCAGTAACATATAAGTGATCTGGGCCTCTGTTCTAGAAAGCAGAGACCAAGCACTCTCTGGATTGCTGTGTTTCCTCGGCTCTGGTCGCGGATCCGCGGCAAAAAAGAGTTCACTACTGACTGGCTTTTTGCAGGGCTGCTTGCTTTGCAAAATTATAGTTTTCTGGCAAACTTTATTTCTTGTATGCCATCACCAGGAGCCTGCTAATAAACCAACAGTAAAACATTTGTTGAAAAGTTTAAAAATTGATTAGACGCTTGCATTTTAGGCACGTGTCTTTTCAATTCATTTACTTTACTGTTGAAGAGTGCTGGAGCAAGGTACGTTCGCATTGCATTCAGAATAGGACTCATCTCTTGGTTGATTTATATCGTTCTGAGTGAATCTTGTTTATCTGTACACTTGCACAAATTGATTTTAAGGCAACACCCAATAACAAGATAAGGTGGGGATTTAATCACCCTTCCTTGACCAAAAATCAGATTCCAAGCACTCACAATCCCAAGCTTTTTAATAAAATTTGATAGACGTTGGCCCCTAGGGACATCCGGACTCGTTAAGAGATCAGCTGAGGTTGGAAATTGTTTTTGATTCCACACTCTAGTCAAATCAGTGACTAAGGTTGGGGATTGAGGCGCGAAACCTCGAAGGCTTTTTTTTTCTTTTTTTTTATTTATTTACAAAGGAGGTCCCAAAATAATTTACTGGAGATACCGGGAAAAGGTAAAACGACATGGTCACGTATAGACTGGGTCACAAAGACCCAGTTCAATACATTGTGTGACTCAGACTCCGTGGTGAAAATGGCTTTTAGGCGTTGACCATTGACTTTGAAAGTGTTGCCATCTTTTGGATCGAAATTTCAACAGCACATGAGGAGAGACGTTCTGGACGATGTATGGGCCTGACCACCTGGTTTGAGTTTTACCAGGAAAAAGGTGGAGTCTAGTGTTGTACAGCAGAATTTTTTGTCCTGAGACAAAATTCTTCCTATGAATAGATTTATCATGGAAAGCTTAGCTCTGTTTTAGATATCCGAGCGTTATCGTATGCATCATTTCGTAGTTCTTCTAACTCGATATCTGCAGCTTTCTCAAATCATCGGCTTTGTTTAAGTCCAAATTCAGTTGTTTTTAGTGCCCACATAGCACGGTGCTCTAACTCTACAGGCAAATGGCAGGGTTTTTCAAATACAACTCGATATGGAGACATACAGTGGACAGTCTTGTAGGCGGTCCGATAAGCCCATAGGGCATCAATGATCTGATGGACCAATCCTTACGATTTTTCTGAATTTTCTATAATATCAGTTTAATTTGTCTGTTGGTGACCTCCACTTGTCCGTTCGTCTGAGGATAATAGGCCGTGGATAATTTATGAGAGATAGAGTACTTTCGCATTAGGACTTCAAAAGCCCGTTGCAGAAATGACTCCATTGTCACTAATTATCGCACAGGGGCTCCGAAGCGAGAAATGATGTTTTCACGTAAAAACTTGATGGCAACTTGGTTATCATTTGTCCTAGTCGGATAGTTTTCAGCCCCATTAGAGACGTAGTCTACGGCCACCAAAATGTATCGGTTTCCATAAGATAGACGGAAGGGTCCCATGAAATCGATGCCCCACAAATAAAAAATTTTCTACCTTAGGATCGGTGTAAGGGACATCGTGTCTTTATGTGTGATTCGACCGTCATTTGACATCTGGCACAGAGCTTGCAGAAAGTATAAGCGTCCTTAAGAGAGTGGGCCAATAGAACCCACTCTGAAGGACTTTCTCAGCAGTCTTTCGTGGACCAAAGTGTCCACCACAAGCCAGCTCGTGACAAATGTCATACGCTATGATGTTCATCTCTCAGAAAGATGCCTTCTAATTATCTGTTAGGGCAATATTTGAATAAATACGGTTCATCCCAAAAGAAAAACTGTACTTGTTTCATAAAACGATACTTCACTGACCTGACCAATTTGAAGGTGTTTGCCTGGTTGCAAGGTAGTTTGCTATATCAGCATACAGGGCTCTTTACACATCGTAAAGATGTGTTCGTTAGAAAAGCCTTCATTGATAGGTATAGTCTCAATTGGTGGCATTAGGAATTCTCGAAAGGTGATCTGCCACCACATTTTTGAAAGGGACACCTAGAGGGGGGGTGAATAGGTGTAAGTGCTAATCTAGAACTAAATGCAAAACTAAGTGCGCTAAGTGCGGAAGCTAATGCAAATCTTGCACAAACTTAATACAACACAACAAGTGTAGCCGAATTCCCGTGAAGGGCTCTGGACTAACTCTCTTGATTCCCCTTGAATGGGTTGAGGTGCTATGTGAAGCTCTTGTTGGTTAAGTATAAGTTAGGCACCACACAAGCAAAGCAAATACAAGATATAGCAATATGAAATATGCAAGGCAATACAAGCAAATAGATATGATATGGCAATATGAATTATGCTCAACACAAGCAATATATGATATGAATGGGTATGATGCTTTGCACAAATAATGAGAGAGAGTTGAGAGATATTGGATCAAACGCAAACACACGAATATGTTTCGAGGTTCGAGCACCTTGCTCTACATCCCCGCCTACACCACCGTGTAGGATTTCCAATCCACTATAGGAGTACCGAACTCCTCTCTCAATCCTTACAAATCCACCGAGGCTATACAACCACAATCCACCTCTACCGAAGAGGGATAAGGCCTTAGCCAATACAACCAACACAATCACCTCTACCGAAGAGATCCAAACTCAATACCACTCCGATCAACCTCTACCAAAGAGGGATACAACAAAAGCAAGGAGGGTTTACAACATAGAGGCTTAACCTCAAACACTTCTCTTTTTCTCTCTTTTTCATAAAAAAAATGATCCTAATAATTAGGATAGAAGATAGCTCAAGTGTGGAAAACTAGGTGTTTTTGGAAACAAGCAACAAGAAAATATTTGGGAAAACTCTTGTAAAAGATAGAGAATGAAACCAATACAATATCCCAAATTCCTATTTTCTTTGATTTTCAAAAAACCAAAATAACAAAGATGAAATCCTTTTAGCACAAAACTATTTTGAAAACTTGTTTAAACACTAGAGAAACACTGAAATTTTTCTTCTTGAAAACCTTTGCCAAAAACCCAAGAGATGGGGTTTATATAGGCCCAATACAAAACTAGCCGTTAGAGCTGAGCTGGCAGCTCTGACAGGCAACGGTCGACCGGCCGGTCGACCGCCAACGGTCAGAAAATGACCGTTGGGCAACTGCGTTAGACCGGCCGGTCGACCGAAACAAACAGAGATCACTGTAAGTGCCCCGGTCGACCGGAGCGGTCGACCGCCCAGTGCCTCCAAATGTGCACAGATTTGTGCACGTCGGTCGACCGGCCCGGTCGACCGACTCCTCCCCTAGTCGACTAGTCATAGGACCAGAGTCGACTTGGTTGAAGCCTGGAACAACAATCTGGGTCAGAAAAACATGGTAAAATATTTTCTAAAAATCTTTTAACACTTCTAAAAATCACCAAAAATTGTTTTATCATTTTATATGAAACACAAACTTGTGATAAAAATTTCAAGACATATATCAATCATATCATTCATTTTTGAGTCTTGCAAGTTTTATCAATAACCATACTCGTATTTTTATCAAACTTGATTTTTCCAAAACATGAATAGGGAATATCTAAATAAGTTTTATTTAGCAAGTTAAATCATGTATGTATAAATAGAAAGCATCTACTATACATATAAAATATGTAAACTTGTTTTGATCTACTATTCATGAAAAGCCAAATCCAAAACATGAAAACGTGTGTGTTTGAGCACTTGAGCATATCAACTATACTAAACTTTACAGTATAGATCTAAAACACACTAACTAAACTATGGATACCTAGTCTTCTTGATGATCTTCATCTTCAAGTTGACTTGCTCCAAAACTCCATCCATGGGCTAGGCAATGTGTGATCTTTAAGCTTTGGCCCTGGAATCATCATGAAAGCTTCTAAACTCCTTATTGAAGCTAATCACCAACTAATATCTTAGTTAGTGATCTGAAACTTAAACAACCCAAGATTATTAGTAAACATAACTACATGATTAATCATCATCAAAACTAGGGTGGAAAGCCTTTGGGCCAACAATCTCCTCCTTTTT